>NW_020769537.1:20182-45263 GCF_900518735.1 Pseudonaja textilis | reverse complement strand
CCCCCCCCCGGGGACTCACCGCCTTGCCTAGGTCGTGCGGCAGGTGGGCCCACTGCGAGTTGAAGAGGATGCAGTAGTCCTTCCCGCCGCCGCCGCCGCCGCCGCCGCCCTTCTCCGGGAAGACGCGGGCCACGCCGTACTCGCCGGAGACCTGGCGGGAGGCAGAGCAGCCGGGACAGTTCGGGGACCCCGCCGGAGGCCGGCCGGCCGCCCCTCTCCCCGCCTCCCGCGGAGGGACGCTCACCTGGGCAACTAGCAGCGCCAGCACCCATCCGCGCGGCCCGCCAGCCGCCATGGCCGCCTCTCCCTCTCGTCTCCCGCGGGCACCGGAGGAACAGCGGGGAAGGCCGACCCGCGCCAGGCAGGAAGCGGGCGCCCGTTCCTTAGCAACCCCGGAAGCTCCTCCCGGCCGGCCGGGGAGCTTCGCGGCGGGGGGGGGGGCTTCCGGGAGCGGAAAGCCGGAGACCGTCGCGGGGCGGCCCGGGAGCCCCTCTCGAGCCCAGTCTCGGCGCCGGAGCGGAACGGGGTTCGACCCGAGGACCCTCGCGCGAGAGCCCCGGAAGTCTCGGTGGCCCGCGGAGGCGCCCTCCGGTCACGTGACCGCACTCCCCGTCGCTCATTGGGGGCGAGAGGGCGGTCCCGGGAGGCCCGTGGGCGGAAGTGACGCCACGAGGGTCCCGGCCGCGGGATCCCCGGCGAGAGCAAGATGGCGGTGAGCGGCAGCCGCGACGGCGGCGGGGTGGGGGGGGGGGGGGGGGGCGTCGGGGGGGGGGGGCGGCTCTCCTCCCCTCCGGGTGGCGGTGAGCGGCGGCGGGTCCTGACGTCCTTCTGCTCCGGCCGCAGGACAAGGAGAAGAAGAAGAAGGAGAGCATCTTGGACCTCTCCAAGTACATCGACAAGACCATCCGCGTGAAGTTCCAGGGCGGACGGGAAGGTGAGCGGCGGCGGCGGGAGCGGCGGCGGGGGCTGCCAGTGGGCTGGGCGACCGGGTTGCGGTGGCACGGAGAGTGCCGGGCATTTCTCCCTTTCTCTCCCCACAGCCAGCGGCGTCCTGAAAGGCTTCGACCCGCTGCTCAACCTGGTGCTGGACGGGACCATCGAGTACATGAGAGGTGGGTGCCCGAAGCCCCCTGCCGTCCGTCCGTCCGTCCCCCCGACCGGAGGGAAGGAGGCAGGCGGCGGCCCTCGGGCTCTCCCCATGAGGGGTGGGAGACGGGGGTGGGCGGGGGCTTTCCTCTCGGACGTTTCGTGGCCCAGCTAGGTAACCTCATCGGGGCGGGGGGGGGGGGGCGTGTGTGTGTGTGTCCTGCTCTCCTATCTGCTGCTCTGGGGCCGCGGCCTTTGCCCAGGGGCGCCTGCCCATATAACGCTTTCGGATCCCCCCCTCCCCCTTCAGATCCGGATGACCAGTACAAACTCACGGAAGACACCCGCCAGCTGGGCCTGGTGGTCTGCAGGGGAACCTCAGTGGTCCTCATCTGCCCGCAAGACGGGATGGAAGCCATTCCGAACCCCTTCATTCAGCAGCAAGATGGCTGACCATTGTTCTGTGGTTCAAGACCTTAGGAGGAGTGGAAGGCGGTTTCTGGAAAGGAGCCACATTTCCAGGAGAAATTATTTTTTTATGCTCATTTTGTATATGAGGAGGAGGAACTTATAATATTTGTTCTTGTTTTGCGTGACACTGTGTGGGGGCCAAGAAATAGTCTTACAACGAGATGGTGTCTTTTGCCTGCAGTGGACTTGGACCATCTTTTCTGCTGTAAACCATTGAAAGCACATTGGAAAGTTTGGTAAAACCCAACAGACTATTCTGGTTGGTTCCTGTTCCTTTAATCTCTGGATAAACAATCCGATCGCTTCCTGGTTTGGTTCTGTGTCCTCAGGCCTTCATCTTTGCTGATAACTCTGTTGTTTTCTCAGGAAGGCATCTAGGACAAATGAACAGTAGCCACGTGAACATTTAGTCATAAAGGAAACGTGATAAAATGTGTGTAGTTTGTGAGCATTCCTTTTTCTTTTTGTTCCTTGTTGAAGGAAGAGAATTTATTTGACAAATAATAAAACGCATCCGGAATCTTCTCACAAGTCGAATGTAGGAAAATGTGAAAACTCATGGGTAGTGCACATTGAGAAAAAATTGTAAACTGTCAATTTAAGTGGTAGGCTGGGCTTGAGGCACAACAGCTGTTTTCTTCAAAACGATTCCTGGGATAGAATCTTGAACCTGGTCTGTATCTGCTTGCTTGGTGGCAAACTGCCCATCTTTGCTTGTTGGGCTAGAGACTTTGATCCACAGCAAAAAGGCAATTATTCCATTTACATCCTGGGCCGAACAGTGGCCCAGCTTCCTTTTCCAGGTTCTTGCCTCTCTCCGGGCAAGCGGCGTTTCTATCTTGGAGACAAAATGGGCAAGCAAGGGCTTGTGTGCCAGTCACCGGGTTGTGGTGAAAACCTGTGTTTGAAAGGTGGGGGAAGCGGGGGGGGGGGGGGACCATTGGCTGCAGAAGTTGGGAAAGTAATCCGGCAGCTATTGATAACAATTGTCTATACCCAAATACAAGATTTCCCAGGCCAACTCACTGAGGGATAATTTTTGACTGTACATTTCTCTGTACTTAATGCCATATTGTCATAATGAAGAACATGTTGAGGACTAAGCAGACTTTGATGGACAATCACTAAAATGGATGACTTTGTTGAGTAAAAAAAACCTGAGGGAAGAAAAATCTGAACTCACACCTTCCAATTTCCATTGAGGTTCATCTTGGCCCTCTAAGGGGGCTTCTTACCACCTTTTGCCACTGACCAATAACATGAAAGGTGTGCGGTATGAATGAGAGTAAAAGTGAGGTGCTAAAATAAAGCCTTTAAAATCCACTGTAGGCTCCTATAGGGTCTGCAGGTCGCTGCTGCTCCAATGCTGCATAACTTCCCTAATGTTAGGAATGTTATAATGGAGGGCAAACGTGTAACACCAAGTAGTCTGAATCTCAAAAGATAAGGGTGTTAAAAAGGAAGATAACACAAATGGCAGTCGGTCGTAGTCAAAAATGGTTCTTTGGGCCAAGGAGGGATTTGCCCACGGCTGACTTGTTTCACCAAAGGTACACGCGGCCTCCCAGGCACAGTGTAGCCCCATCGTTCCTGTTCGGGTTAAGTCTTTCAAAATTCCACTTGTTGCAACGTTTAGGTAAGGGTCAAAGACTTGGGCAGCTGAGCAGTTACTAACATTTCACCCTACTGTTGTATTATGCAACTCGTGGTGGCAAACTTTCTTAATACTCCTGCCGCCTCTTTTCCTCATAACAGCCCTGGGCTGTGCAATCGGAGAGAGAGAGAGAGAGAGAGAGAAATTGGTGCAAAAGTCAGCCAGCCAGCGCTGATGCCTAAGGCGGGACTGGAACTGGTGGTTTCTCGGCCTGCACCTTCGCCCCGATACCAAACCGCCTTCCCACTAGTTACCTTGTGTCACCTTTTCTAACCTCAGGATTGGTGTTCCTTCTCCTCTTGTACGGAAACGGTTGTACTTGCTCCAGGTGGACAGGCAAGCAGGTTTGCCACCAGGCAGCAAGTGGGCATGCGGGGTTGTGACATGGGTCCCTGGGCAAAGGAGCCTGGCCTCTATTTTTAGGGTTGGAGTGGTGTCTATATCGGGCCTAGCAACTGCTCGGCTGGCCCATCCCCAGGGTTTGAACGGGAGCCAAGGTCACAGGACAGGAAGGCGTTTTATTCTGGGTTCAGCTTCTCGAGTCAGCCAGCCGCCATGGATCCGTCCCCGTGTGTGGCAGTTCAGGCCAACCCTGAGAGCGATGCAGTCCTGGAAGTGGGGGGGAAGTGCTTCCCGGTCAACCGGTGGGCCCTGGCCCGCCACAGCAGCTATTTCGAGGCCATGTTCTTTGGTGGCACCCGGGAATGCACAGAGCGGCACATCCGGATCCAGGGGCTTGAGGCGGAGCCCTTCCAGGCGCTTCTAGACTTCACCCGGACAGGCAGCCTTGGCATCACCCCTGGCAATGTCACCAGCCTTCTGCAGACGGCCGACTTCCTGCGGCTGGAGGCTGCCAAGAGGCGCTGTGAGACCTTTCTGGAAAGGGAGCTGCATGTCTCCAACTGCCTGAGCCTCAGGGCCTACGCACAGCACTTTGCTTGCGTGGCACTTGGTTCTGCGGCCCTCAATGTGGCCCTCAGCCACTGGGCCGACGTGGTGACCAATGGCGAGGTTGAGGAGCTGCCCAAGGAGGCTCTGATGGAGCTGCTGCAGAGTGACGAGCTCTTTGTGGCTTGCGAGGACGTGGTCTTTGACACGGTGATGCAGTGGGTAGTGGCCGATCTGCCCGGGCGGGCCAAGGATTTCCTGGAGCTGATGGGCCTCGTGCGAGTGCCCTTCCTCAGCCTCCCCTTCCTTGGCCGCCTGGTGAAGGGCAGCCAGTGCCCCGGGATGGGCACTCGGGCTCAGCTGCTGAAAGAGCTGGACCGCTTCCCCCCCCCCCAACTGGCAGGATGCTGCCCAGGCCCCCTGCGCGAGCCGGAGCTATGAGACTCTCTTTGTGATGGCCGGGAAGCGTGACCAAGAACAGCAGGAGCTCTTCCACTTCCTGCCCAAGACGGGAGCCTGGCAGGCCTGCTCGCCGCTCAAGCGCAGAAACCTCACCCAGTATGCTGTGGCTGCCGTGGGTAATGCTCCTTCCCTGGGGGTGGGAGGAGGGTGGGCTCCGGGCTGCAGCCCCGTAACAAGAGGGGGGCAGGGAGAGAGTCATGGCTAACGCGGCTCTGGGCTTGCTCTGCTCCCTAGAAGCCCCCTCACCAGAGCTGCACGGTCATGGGAAAGGCTCTTGGGTGCTCTGCCCTGGGGCTGGTTCCTCGCCTTGTGGTTGCTGGGCCTTTGGCCTCCCTCCCCAATGCCCAGGGTGGAACTGGAAGGAGGAGAGAGCTGGGACTTGAGTCGGGGGCTCTGCTCCAAGTCCTGATGGGCTGCAAGCTAGGAAGGGGGAGAGTCTTCTGGATGCACTCTGGGCAGTGGCTCTGCTTCTGGGTGGCAGGGCCCCCCCTCACTTCCGAGCACCGCGTGGCTGGCC
Organism: Pseudonaja textilis; assembly: GCF_900518735.1. Next base: position 40,185 of record NW_020769537.1, on the reverse strand, counting down.
AGGGTGGGGCCTGGGCAATTTGGGGGGGAGGTGCCCCCTTTATTGCCAAAGTGAGCGATTTCGAAGCCCTTTGGGAGGCCATCAGGTGTCGTGGCCCAATAAGGAACGGACTGTTCTGAGGCAGCCTACCTTGAGGCTCCGCTTCTTGGGCGACAGCTGCTACCGGGGCTCCCCTTGGACCTTTGGCTCCAGGCAGGGCTCCCGCCCCTCCCCCTCGGTGGGTGGCAGTCAACCTGCCCCCCCTTGGGATGCGCAACTCGGTGCTGCTGTGAACCCGCCCAGTGCCATGCTGGTGCTGAGGTCCCGGGGAAGGCAGGGAGCCGCCTCCGCCAAGCCTTTCCCTTTCCCAACCAGGAGCAAAGTGCCAGCCTTCCCCGGGCACAGAGCCTCCTCCTTTCCCTGTGCTCTCTCTGCAGGCAACCTCCTCTTCGTCACGGGAGGGAACTTCCGGGAGGAGTTTTTCTGGGCCCCCGTGGACTGGGTGTGGATCTACAACAGCTGGGAAGACAGCTGGCTGGAGGGGCCGGCCATGAAGGAGGCTCGCGATAGCCACTGCGCCGTGGGGGTTGGCTTCCACCTGTATGTAATGGGGGGGAGCACCCTGGAGGGCGTCACCCCCAGCGTTGAGCGCCTCGCCCTGGCGGACTCCTCCTGGAAGCCCACCCGCCCCCTGATCCACCCCGTGGAACGGGCTGGAGCCATCGGTGTGGGGACGCGGATCTACGTGGTCTGTGGCCTGGATGAAAACGGGGATGTCTGCCGGGCCGTTCAGCGGCTGGACATAGAGACGGACATGTGGGATGTTGTTTCTTTCTCACCGTTGCCAAGGTGAGGCGGGCCGGCTTTCCCTTTGGGGGAGGGGGTGGGCTGCAGAGAGGGGAGGACTTAGATGTTCCCTGGCGTCCTGTGTGGCCGAAGGAGAGGTCGGGGCCGAAGGGGGTCTTGGGGGCCATCTCTGCCCTTCCTCAGATGTGCTGCTTTGGGGAGAGATTCCTTCCTCGTGCCAGGTTCAGCTAGACGAGGCTACCGTTTGAAGGGCCACCCCAGATGTGGAGCACCCCATTACAGCTTCTCAACACGACTGAGCTGTTGGGCTGCTGGCAACTCAGGCTCTGTGGGGAGCCCCAACCGTGGATCCGGGTCGCTCCAGAGACCAGTGTTGTTCGTGGGGTGGCTCCATCCCCCCCACCGCCCCGCTTCTCTTTCCTTCAGGTATGACCTCTGTGTGGCAGCCTTGAACGGGGCCCTCTACACTTTTGGAGGGGGGGCCTTCCGCTTCGACGTCTACACCGACGAGTGGACCCCCGTGGAGGACGATGGCCTGGCTCAGAAGTTCTTTGAAGGATGCAGCTCAGCCAACGGACGCATCTATCTGCTGGCAGAGAGGCGGGGGAACGCTGCGGTCCCAAACATGGTGATTTTGGACCCCTACAATGAGACGTGCCAGGAGCTGGGCCACCGGCTCCCCTGCCCACTCCCTATCCATGGCATGGCCTCTGTGCGCAGGTTCAACACCTGGGCGGGCCAGGCATAGTCAGGGGTGCTGCCACCTCTCTTCTGAACAGGTCCCCAGGGCAGAGATCAACCTCCACGGAGGGTACACCTGAGCATCCCTGTTCTGGCAACATTGGCCCTGAGACACGGGGGGTGGGGGGGATTCCTTTCTCAGATCCAGAGTGGGAGCCCTCTTGGCTGTTCCCTGGTGTCAATCCTGGAACCCGCAACTGAAGGTCCTCCAGCCCCCATGAAGCCGGTCCCTGCATTCAGCCTCAGTGCATCCCACAGGCTGAACACACCCAAAGCTCCCAGGCGCTGCTCTTCAGGCCCCATCTCACCTTTCTTGCTCTCCCCTGGTAAGACCCCCCCCCATCTTTTCCAATATCTTTCCTAAAATGGGGTGCACAGGACTGACCCGTGCTGAAACACAGGGGCCTCTTTTGGTCCTGGTTTGACCTATTGATGCAGCCGGGGATGTCATTGCTACAGTCGGGGAGGTGCCACCTGCCCCCAGGAATTTGTCTGGTTTTAGCAATGTGGCTGACCACTGTATTTAGACAATTTACATGGCCACCTAGCCAACGTACAGTGCAGGGTGGCAGACAGATCAACCAACCAACAGTAAAATCAAAAACATAATGACGTAACACAGATTACATCGCAGGCGATTCGGCAGCTATCCAGATCTGTCAGGATGAATGAAGTTATTATCCTCTTCCATCCAGATGCCTTCGTGGGGAGCCTAGCTTGACACAGAGGTTTCTTTGATTCACTCTGAACCTCCCTTGCCAGGCGCTCCTTGGGGGGGGGGGGTTTGCGCACCTGCGCCTTTGGGCTTCGCCAGAGGGGGGATTCAGCAGGTTCTGACCAGTTCTGGAGAACCGATAGCGGAAATTTTGAGTAGTTCAGAGAACTGGCAAATACCACGCCTGGCTGGAGATTTTACAGTATCCTTCCCCTGCCACGCCCACCAAGCCACGCCCACAGAACCGGTAGTAAAATAAAATGGAATCCCACCACTGGGCTTCGCCCACTTCCTGCTTCTGACCCGCTCTGGGGCCCCTTTCCAGAGCAACTCCTGGCCTGAGTTTTGTGTTCTGGCTGGGATTCTTTTAGGGCAGTTTGAAATCCCCTCCCCCCAGCCAAATGTGGGGATGACCTTCTTGGCTCCCCTTGTCTGCCAGGTTTTGCCCCTCCCCCCCCTTTGTCATCATGGGAGCATTGGACATTCTGCCCCGATGATTATAGCGCCAGACTAGGGTCACTGTGATGTAGTTCCCCTTTTCTGAAAACAGACTGTTTGGAATGGTTTTGTCGCTTGTAGGGAGGACATTCCCACTGGGTTTCCTTTCCCAAGTCTGGGTTGGCCTCCGTCACCCCCAGGAAGTGGGATGCGGAGATGCTGAACTCGATCTCCGTGTTTTTGCAAATTCGTTTGTAATTTATTTTCTATTTTTTTTATTAGTCTTTTTAAATTTTAGGCTTATAAATATAAGAGAATATTTGTACTTCAGGGTTGAACTTCAGGGTTTTTGATGCTCTCTGCACTCTTTTTTCTGCAAACCTTTCATTATCCAACAAGGTAACAATCAGTTTTAGGCTTATGTTTTTAAGTCGTTGGTTTGAGCACCTATTTATTTGTGTCATAAATTTATACATCTTTAATAGTAACATTTAAGCTGGATTCTTACTTATGGTTTATGTATACATTTATTTTAAACTTAAATTATCTCCGTCTGAAAGTTAAGCATACCGAGTTGGAATGTAAACTGTGTGCCAAATGAGTTACTCCAGGTGGTTTCCATATACCAGGGCGATCCCTCAGCCCAGCACCTAACGGGGTCATGTGGTGCCGGCAAGAGAAAAAGGGACAAATTGTACATCCGCAAAGACACCCAGTCAGGGCTTATTAAGGTAACAGGTAACATCTTCAGCACAGAGATGCCAGAATTTGTGGAACCCTGAATGTTGGATAATGTTGAATTATTGCATGAAATGTGAAAAAGATCTCTCTGTCAAAGAAAAATGGATAAATTGGGGGGTGGAGTTTCAATGTTATTAAATAAAAATAAAAAAATACCATCGCTAGCAGGGGTGGGAGCGCCTCCTTTCCGTCAGTGTCCCGAGGCAGGCCTCTCCTTCAGACCGAGGGGATCAGCGCAAGACTAACCCCGGGGCGGCGGGGCCGGGACACGCACCCAGTCCAGCTGGGAGCCAAAGGGCAGAGGCCACTGGACGCCCGGGGCTCGGCGGCTCTTCCGGGGGACGATCACGGGGCTGACCCAACGGACCCCTTCGGCTCGGTCCCGGACTCGCCCGGCTTGGCTGCGCCTCGGCGGCGGCAGGGTTTCCCAGCACCGTCCCCGGGCAGCTCCGAAGCCTCGGGCGCCGGCGGCAGAGTCCCGCCTCTGCGCTGCCCTGCCGGGCGGGGCGGACTGGGCTCCGTGGCGCGCTGAGCAGTCGCGGGGGCTCGCGGCTCCCTTCCGCGAGCAGACCTCGGGGGCTCTCAGGCCGGAGGGCCGGGCTGGCAACGCGGGGCTGCCTCGCGAAGCAGCAGGTCTTCGCGGGGTGACCAGGGCCGGGCGTAGCCGTCGCGCTGCAGCAGGAGCCGGTTGAGGGTCTGCTCGAAGTTGACGTGGTTCCGCGCCATGAACAGATACTCACGCCGCTCCAGCAGCGGGGGGCAGTCGCAGGTGTTGGGCACCCAGACGTACTCGCGCGAGCGCAGAGGGAAACGGTTGCGGTAGGTCTGCTGCACCTGCACGTCGTAGCGCGTCTCGGAGCCGACGTAGCGCTTGGAGAGGATCCGTGCTCGGAAGACTGCAGGGAAGAAGCCCGCCCGCCGATCAGCCGCTGTCCCGCGGCCTTGCTCGCCCATTCCCCGCTTCATCCTGCACCGCCCCCCGCCCCCCTGGTCCACGAGCGGCCGGCTGCCCCTGGATACGGACTCGGCGCGTTCCTCCTCGCGCGCTACCGCCGGAGTGCCGGCCTGTCTGCTGCCTGAGGCTCCTACGGTACGCCGGTGAGGCAGAGCCGATGAGCCGTTTTGAGCGCGGACGTCTTCCCGGACCATCCAAGCGGATTTCTGTGCAGCCTGAATGGATCCTAACGTGGACCGACTGAGGGAAGGAAGCCGGCGCCACGGGAGACCCGAGTGCCGTGCCCCTGCGCAGCCAGTCTCCCCTTCAGCCCAGCCCGGCAAGGGGAAAGACTACCTACCGAAGTCGCTGTTGCAATAGTGATGTAGCCGTTGCGACTTCCCTCTCCGCGGGTCGCATTTCCCACAGGGTCCTACAAGGCCAGGAGGAAGAGAGGGGAGGGGAGGGAGAGACGGCCTGAGCTGCTGCTGCTGCTGCTGCTGCTGGCAAGGAGAGGACTAGGTTTGGGCCTCCTCCTCCTCCTGGATTAAAGGCAGCAGCCCATGGGGAAATTGCAGGGGGGGGGAGCATGCTTTTCCAACTGCCTAGACCCACCCCGTTGTTTCTGGTCAAGCTGCCACTCCTCCGATCTGCAACCTTTCGATGATGCCAGCTGGTTGTGGGGGGGTCAGTTCCCCTACACATCTCAGTGATTTCCTTAGTGCCAATGTCACAGGTGAGGGCCTGGCGGAATTGCACCTGTTGGCTGTCCTCTTGTTTTACTGAGGAGCTGCTGAAAATCCAGTGGGTAAATCTTCTCCCGGTCCCGACTGAAAGCAGCAATGACCACTTTAGACCCTCTTTGGGCAAGTGGCAGAGACTCTGTGAGAGGAGCAGTGGGCCCTGTTGGAAGGCCTACAGGGCTGTTAGGGAGAGCCCCCTGCCCAGGAGCAGCCAAAGAGGGAGTGGAAGATGTCAAGGGAAGGGGCTCTGATCAATGGTCAACGGTCTGTGCCTGAGTCTAGGGTTGCTATGGCAACGATTCTGATGTCCAGCAGTCCTGCTGGGCTGCCTGTCCCTTGCTGGGGAGAAATAGTTCCCTGAGATGCCTTTGGGTTGTCCATCATAGGCAGGTTCTCCCTGGACACGAAGAAGAATTTTCTAATAACAGAGCCGTTCTACAGTGGGACCAGCTGCCTGGGGAAGTGGGGTGGAGGGCCCCTCCTCTTTTAAAGAGGGGTTGAAGAGGCTCCTATCTGGGTGCTGTAGAAGTGGCAGTCAGCAAGCAAGCAAGCAGGCAAGCAGAAAGGAATCCAGTCCAGCTTGCCCAAAATCTAGTGCAGGGTAGGGTGGAAAGGTGCCAGCAAAAGGCGAAGAAGGTAGCTGTGGACACTCTGGCTGGAGGGATCAGAGCCAGCCTCTCTTGAGCCCTGATTCCCGGGCTGGGCACCCCGCCCCCGCAAGGAGGATTTAGAGGCTGGAACCAGGGGTGGGTTTCTACCGGTTCCGTCCAGCTCTGTAGAACCGGTTGCTCCGAAGAGCAGCAGACATAGAACTGGTTCTATGTCTGATGCTGATGTGGCCCACCCGCCTGCCTGGGCTCTTACCTGACCTTTATTTCCTGCTTTTTCTACTGCAGCTGCTTTGCGCAGCACAGCTACGGTTGAAAAAGCAGGGAAAAAGCGCTTTTCCAACCACTGCGCACTTGCACGCAGTGCTGCTCAGTTGTCCGGGCAGCTCAGCAGGTTGTAAATTGCACTCGCACGACTCGCACATGCGCACGCGACGCTAATAGAACCGGTAGTTGTACCAGTCAGATCCCATCCCTGGCTGGAACCGGTTTAGAGAGTGCGGGGGCAGAAGCCCAGCTGGCCAGGGGGGTGGAAGGAACTGGGGATGCTTTGCCTTGAGAAGGGAAGGAGAAGCGTCACGTTCTTCCCTGTCCCGAAGTGTACAACAGGCATTTTAGTCACAGGAAGGCCAGGAGCTGTTCGATCATGGAAGGTGCCACAGACTTCCCTTCGCTGGATGGATTTGAGTGAAGGGCTTGTTGGAGCAGGATGGGAGTGGATGACCTCAAGGCCCCCTTCCCTGCTTCACAGGGCTACCTGCCTGCCAACTCATGAGCATCTCTTTCTAAGGACTCTCCCTCCCAAGAGCCAATGCCCCCCGCAGTCCCCCCCGCGCCCCCCGAAGAAAGGCCTGACCCCTCTCTCGGGAGCACTCCAGTGGACTCCCAGTTCAGGTCCTTAGGAGCGGCATTAACAAAGAATACAGTAGCATTTAAGAAGTTGCGGGGGGGGGGGCACCACTGAGCTAGAGGATGCCCCTGTATATCTGTGGGCCTTTGGGGCCAGAGCTGGGCCACAGGGCAGCTGTTCCACCTAGAAATCTGTCGTGCCTCACCTGCCCATTGCTCCCCTTCCTGCCTCTGCCAGAGAAACAGAAATGGACGGTCTGGATAATTGGGGGCTCTCCCTCCCCCCCCCCATGCCTGCCCCAGAGCTACCTGGCACTGCAGGAGTCCTCAGGGGTGCTGGGGTGACCTTCTTCTGGGCCGCCTCCTGGGCCGCCTCCTGGGCCTTGGTGAAACGGCGTGTCGCTGCTGTGGCTTCAGAAAAGTCTGCAGGGCCTTCTGGGTGCTGGGCCTCGACCTTCCTGGCCTGCGGCTGGCGCAGAGCACGGGCCTCCCCCTGCGCATGGTGGAGGGTCTGCTTCCTTGGCCCCCAGTACTGGTAGTCTATGCTGAGGCTCTCCTCCTGAAAAAGCACCTGGCAATGGGGTGGGGGTGGGGGGGGGTGTTAGCCGAGGCCCAGGCGCACTTGCACCCCCTTCCGGCTGCCTGCCCTTGCAAAGCTGCTCCTGTGCCTGTGCCGTTTCCTTCCTTGCGTTCCAGTTTAGAGAACCAGGAGAAGCCAGGACTGTGGGCCGTTTCCCGCATCTCTAGGGTGAGGCCCACGAGTCCTTGGGTGGCCTGGGCCTCCCACCCAGCTTTTAGTGCCCAGAGGTGGCCTCCTTCAAAGGGGCTAAAAACAGTGACTGTCCCATTTCTGTTTTCGAGGGGGTGGGTCCCTTCTCACCATGATAAACAGATCCTCGCTTGTGGGTCCAGTGGCCTCCAGGGTCTCATGCCCATTAGCTGTGCGAGAGTAATGCCACTGGGTGCCTGCTGCCTCGAAGGCACCCGGCTCGTCCACGTCCCACTCCCCGTTGAGGATATAATGCTGGTTTGCTTCCATCAGGGCTGCAGAGGGAGAGAGCACAGGAAGGGTTGGGGGTGCCTGGGTGGGCTCGGCAGAGAGAACTAGGTGGCAGAGCTGGGGAGGGGGAGGGAGGCCTTTAGTTTGGAAGTCTTGGTTGCTTTGAGAAGCAGCCATCTGGGCTGCTGTGCCAAGGGCTGGACCGGCACAGCACACAGATCCTGGGAGGCTGCGGCCCCGTGGCTTTGATCCTTGCTGGCTCTTTGGGTCAGAATGTGTGCGAGCGAACCAATGGGGGGGGGGGTTTGCAGAAGGCGCAAGGGCCCCGTCCCTCTGCTTTGGTCAATCACTTATCTACTGGACAATCCTTTATCTGAAATGGTACAGGGTCTCCTGCTGTTGCAGGGGGTTGGTCTAGAATACCTTGAAGGTCCCTTCCAACTCTATTATTCTATGTTCTTTCAGGGAGCCGGGGGCGGGGGGGGGGCACCTCCAGCCACAGCGCCCTCTGACGAGAGGAAACCTTCCTGAGATCTGGCCGGGAGAGGGAGGCGACATGCCCTGCCCTTCTCCGGGACTGAGCGGGCACTGCTGAATGTGGAGGCAGCCTTGTGTTCCCATGCCCACAGGCCCTGGTGCCTCCCCTTGTCTGCTCTGGGCCATTTTCCCTGAGCCGGAAGCTCTCCTGCACGCACACCCAGGAGAAGAGTGGACAACGTCTCTGGGGTGGCACGCTAGGGTGTGTCCTCACCGGAGGCCATTGGCATGCTGAGCCTCCTCTTGGGGAGGGGCCCCCGGGGGCTGGGGCTTCAGGCTTTGCATCCCCATCGTGGAATTGGGCAAAGGAAGGGCCTGGCAGGATTGGGTGCCCATCGCCCCTCCCTCCCTGCCCACCTTTAACCTCCGGCTGGCACTCTCCCTCCGAGGCTGCCTGCTGGGATTCCCCCCACCCCTCAGCCCCGCCATGGCTGTGGCGAGAGAGGCCCAAGGGGGGAAGGCTAAGGCTGACCGGAGCTGCAGCCAGGGAGGAAGCAGCACGGACCTACCGAGATAGTTGCGGCTGTTGTCCATTGCCCTGATCTGTCTGGCTCCGGCCGGGATCCGGGTCACGTTCCTGTACCCCAAGAGACCTGTTGGGGAGAGTCGGAGGGGAGCCGGTCAGAGAAAGGCGGAAGCGAGGGAAGTCTGGGGAGTGGGGCCCAAGGGAAGCGAGACCTGCACTGGGGAGACCACCTAAGGGGCCACCCTGGCCTTTGCAGCCGCTCCCCACTTCCCTTTGGAGGACTGGGGCCTCCCTGGCCGCTCTTGGGGGCCCTCCTGTCCTGTTCTGCACCGAGAGAGCAATGCTTCCTTCCTCTCCATCCTCCCTCCCTTCCCTCCCCTCCCCTCCTCCCCTCCCCTCCCCTCCCTCCGCCTTGTCTCAGCCTCTTATTGGACCGTCCGTTCTTGCCCTCTGAAGAGGTCAGGCTCTTCCCGCCTACCAGGGGTGGCTTTTCTCCTCTGTCCACCCGGCCCCGGGAGTTTGCCTGATGCAGACCTCCTGGCTTCTTCCCTCCATTTCTGTGCACCCGGTTCAGCGCTGTTTCCTTCTTAATCCTCCCTCGTTGCGTCACCCGCTCCCAGTTTTCTTTCAGGTTCTCCCTCCCCCGGTCTGTTTTTGACTTCCAGTTACGCCATTCCAGCCACTTCTAGACTCATCTTCACACATGCCAGGAATGGTGGCATGAAAATGCCCAACTCTTTTGGCGACACCTCCCATGGGCCACGCCGGGGTCTCCATGCCAATTCAGGGAGTGGAGGGGCGCCCAGGAAGGGCCCATTTTCCACCTCTTCTCTGCTGGGACAGAGCCTGGCCCCGTCTCCTCCTTCCCACCCTCTTTCCTTTCTCCTCCCCCCGCCCCCCCAGCTCCTCTCAGGGCCATGAAGGCAGCCTGCCCCCTCACGGCCGGCCTTGGCGTCTGCTCTCAAGAGTTCAGCCTGCATCCCCCTCATCAGACTTGCTCTTAGACGGAGGGCCAGTCCTTTGCCGGGTGTGCCGACATGCAGTCTGCCTGGCTGAAAAGCGTTGTGTTCCAGAGGCCCAGTCAACGTTTTCTCTGCCTCCTCCCTCACCCGCTTCCTTCATCAAAGGAAGCAAGGACATCCCCCCCCCCTCCCCCGGGCTTCCTTCAGTTTCCAAAATGCACCCCTGGTTCTCCCCTTGTCAGAGTTCATGGCAACATCTCTGCATCACCACCCGGGAGCCTCACTTTCATCTGTGCACCACCCACACACACACCCCGTTTGGTACACACTTTATTTCCCGGTGTGCACTTGTCAGCTCGAGTCTTTGAGATTGGATGTGAAGTGCGCAAGAGGTGGGACGGGCCAAGAGGGCACAATGACAACACAGGTACGGTAGGACTTGGGTCTGACATCTGCAACTGTGTCATTTGCACAGTGGTGTTCTCGCTAGACAGGTGGATACGTTTCATCCAGACTGATTCCATACGAATCCTTTTGGTGAATTTCACAGACTCACAATGCGCCTCTCCCTTCATCACGCTATTCTTAGCCGTTTCCGTCCTGCTTTTGGTCTCCGGGGGCATCTGCCTGTTGCTTAGGAGTGCTTTTGTGTTACTCTTGTGCGCCAAGAATGCTGAGACTCTGGTGCCCATCCAAGAGTGTTGGTGCCCCCTCCGTGGGCAGGAAGGATCTGCAAAGCTGCGGGGTGCCCTGCTGCCCATCGTGAAGGGCTTCAGCTTATGGGAAGGAGGGTGTCAGGTGCTCGGCCCGCAAGCCTGGAGGTGGGGCTCCTAGAGGACACCCGGGTCACCCTGCGTGTCAGGTGGGCAAAACCCACCTTCAGGACAGCCCCAGCCAGCCAGCAGAGCAGGAGCAGGAGCAGGGGAGGGAGGAGGAGGGAAGGGGGAGGGGGAGGAGAGGCAAGGAGTTGGGTTGACAAACGCCAAAAGCCAAAGCTTCACCCACGTCAGCACATTCAATCACCAGAGGCGGGAATCGTCGCCCGGAAGGCTTCCTGGACGAAGACACAGGACTCATTCCTGCCCCCACAGACGCCACAGGCATCGGCCAGGGCCTCGGAGCCCAGGATCCCATCACAGCCAGCTCTCTGAGGGATTGGACAAAGGGTGGCAATTAGAAGTGCTTGGAAGAGACGCCACTTGTTATGGGGGCTGGAGAAAGCCCACCGCAAGGCTGCCCTACATCCCCACTCACCGCTAGAGCTGCCGCTCAGGGATGTCCTGGGGTGGGACAGGGAAACCCTCCCCAGAGTAAGCATTTCTCCTCGCCCCTCCCCCCACCCATAAAGCCAAAGTCTTGTTTTGTGGGTGGGCTGCTCTTCCTCCTGAGCTCTGCTCCTCTAGAAAATGGCGACACCTGCGGCTTTCCTTAGTCACCTGGTCAACATGGAGGCTGCTGTTGCTCCAGCGCCTCCTTCGTTTGTGATACACCTCACTTGTGTGGGGTTTTGTGTTTTTATCTTGCTGTGCTTGGAGAATGAGGGCCGAGAATGGGAGGATCTGGGCCACCTGTCCTTCCACTGGCCAAAAGGGGGGAGGGCCAAGAACAACATTGAACAATCCAGCCAAAGGTAGTTCTTTATTTATTCACACCAAACAGACTGCATCTTGCCAGAGTACCCTTTACTGCCCCTGCCCAGGGGTGGGATTCTCCCAGTTGGGCCCAACCCCTTCGTGCTATGATCACCTGGCTCCAAACCAGTTTGCTCCGACAAACATGTGGGCCCCCCCCCCCCCCCCCCCCCTTTCCCCGGCCCCGTGTCTTTTTGTTCGAGCACAGCTGATTCGTAAGGCACAGTGTTCTGCTGCACCTCAGCTGTTTTCTTCAGCTGCTGTTGAAGGTAAGTATTAGCTATTTTAAACACGGAGCCCGCGCGCAGAGCATGGCGTGTGAGCACGCAAAGCATGCGTTCACTGAACCGGTGGTTATACCGGTTGAATTGCACCCCTGCCCCTGCCCCTGCCCAAACAGAGACACCCCGGGGGGTTCCTGGGGAGGGCTCTCCTAACTCTCTTCCTCTGCCCCCAATCAGCTCTGGGCTGGGCTGCTGCTTGTCTCAGCCCCCCCCCCCCCCCCCCCCCCGGAATGTGCTTCCTGGGAAATCCTCTGGCACTGCTTCCATCACACCCCTCCCGCTCACAGGCAGAACCCACCACACCCGAGGATGCCGGCTGACTCACCAAACACCGGCCACTGATGCAGAGTTCTGGCGATGCTGGGCTGCAGGGGGTTCCGTCCAGGACTCGGCCAAAGCTGTAGTAAAAATTGTGCCCAATCGCCAGGCAGTTAAGGTCACAGAGGTTGGCAGCTGGGGGGGCAAAGGAGGCAGAGGGGGCATGAGAGCCAGGCAGTGGTACAAAAAGTACCCCATCATTTGACTGGCGGCGGGGTTGGCCTAAAGGTCACACAGCACCAGACCAGGGTTGAAGTTCTTCAGTCCCTCTCGCTGCCTTTGCTCCAGGGGGTTGGCCAGTGGCGCACTCTGCCCCCTCGCAACTGACTTTCCTCCAGCCCTGGGCAGCCCACCGTTGGGGGATCCCAGCTCACTTTCCCCTTGGGTGGAAGGAAATATTTTAAAATTCTCTCTCCCCTTTCAGCAAATTCCCATCCCGGCAATGGTGTGTATGTGAAGCACACAACACACACATATCTAGAGTTCCCAGCAGAGCCCTGATTTCTGGGGCCACTTTGGCACTTCAGTTCTGTCTTGGCACCATTAATGCTCTGCTCCACTACTTGCGCCCATCCTCACAATGCAGCTCTGGTGGGATTTGTAACCTTGCTGAGCCAGTCAGACGTCAGACCGACTCTCCACACTTGTCCCAATAAATTGGGTCCTACATCTGGTTTGCAATCAGAGCAGAAGATGAACCCCACAGGAGAAGAAGGCAGACGACACGGGCTGAATCCCTCCCTCCTCTCCCTGGTCGTCTTCTTTGTCCCCAGACACAGCTTCTCGGAAAGGGCAAGGGGGCGGCAAGGGTGGGTGGGCTTCTTCCCCAGCTTCACAAGGCTCTGAGGCTCCACCAACTGATGCCACTAGGGTCTTATAGGAGAAGCCATTGGCTGACACCTTGTCCTAAGCTGTGTAGGATGTGAACTGGACCCAATGTCAAAACCCACAAAAATAAGACACAAAACCCACGCTCAGCTGGGGATAGCCTGGCCTAGACAATCTTTTGGGGGGCCCAGCCCCCCTGCACATTTGAATCACTGGACGATGAAGTTCGGTGGCCATTTGCCAGAGCAGAAAGTTTAACTCCTCCTGCTCAATTCACTGGCAATCAACCTGTTTCCCCACTGCCTCCTCCTGGGGGCGGTTTCCTCCCTGAGGGAAGCCTCCAGTCACGCCCTTCACGGGGACCCAAGGAAACCTCTTCCAGTGGATTGATAGCACCTTTTAATCTCATAATGATGCTCTGAGGCTTTTTTCTTGAAAAGGGGGAAGCATTCGTGTCTGCCAGTCATTGTTTATAGAGGTAGGGGGGGTCTTTAGGTTCCCCCCCCCCCCCCCCCAAGGGCCCCAAGCCCCGGGGGCCCCCCCCCCCCGGAGGGCCCCTGCCTTGACTGGGGGGCGGGGGAAAGCTGGTCACCACGATCAGGCCCAGCACTTACCAAAGTGAAGCTGGAAAGGAGCCCCCAGCCAAGCCCCCCCCCACCCCAGTGGCCTTGAGGGCCTGGCTCTCCTCCCCGATGCTCTCACCTCCGTGGAAGGGGACCCACTGGTACTGGGCCTGCCCCCCTAGGATGGGCCTGCTGTTGTAGAGAGCGCACTGCATGGCCCTGAAGGGGGCAGTGCCGGCTGGGCAGGCCTGTGAGAGAGAAGGAAGGGAAAGGACCACCGTTAGCACACGACTGCGGGGTGGAAAGAAAAGACATGTCCCGGCTGACTTCCTCCCCCAAGCATTCATTCTGCACTGCTCCCCCCTCGCTTTCGGTTGGCAACTCTAAAAAGACCATGGAAATATTTTATGAGTTGGCCTTCATCCATTCAATAAGTGGCACGCCCATAAGAGCCAACAGTACCAAACAAGAACACACCAACACTCTCATTCAGAATCACAGAATAATAAAATTGTAATGAAACGTAGTAACACTTCAAAAGCACGTGGTGGCCTCTGCCACAATAGATAGTCCTTGATTTATGACACCAATAGAGACTGGAAAAAAAATCATCTTTAAGTGGTCATTAAGCACCTGACCTAATGAGCTTTTTTTGGTATGGCCGTTAAGGAAACCACCCATGACTGTCAAACTAGACATCCGGTGAGTGCAACTTGCCCCTGGCTTTCCTATTGACTTTGGGAAGGCCACAGATGGCGATCACACAGCTGTGTGGTAAATGAGCACCAGCTGCCAAACTCCCACATCATAAGCACACTGGCTATATGGACGCTGCGATGGCCATTAAGCGTGAGGACTGCTTCATCACCTTTTTCAGTACCATTGTTACTGCAAATGAATGGTGGTTAGGCAATACACAATAAAGTCAACAGCAAGCTTCACACGTCAATCTGTCAAATACGTTGATGACTAGCAGTGAGAGCAGTCTGTCGATGGAACGACTTGCCTTCAGAGGTTTTGGTTGCTCCATCCCTGGAGGTTTTCAAGAAGAGATTTGGATAGCGGGGGGCGGAGCTGGTGTCGCGATGATACGGCATGCGATCTTGGAGATTGTGGTCTTGAAACAAGTACCCAAAAGAGTGAGAGAGATGAGAAGAAAATACCGATTCTTGACTAAATTGCTACTTAAAAAAGAGGTGAATTATAGATGGCTGATTCCAGAAGGTTTAATGTTCACATGGCAAGAACAGAGATATAGAATTGACTCAATTGAGAAAGCTGAATCATTTTACACAGAATTTTTCAGAGGGAAAGAGGAAGAGGCAGAAAAAGAAATTTCACTAATTGAATTCCAAGAGGACTGCCAAATGACGACTGAAAAAGAAGAAGGTGCAGTAGGTGGAAAGGAGTAAGCCAAAGAACAACGTGAACCAAGATCCATGAGAGCTGTCAAACCTAACCACAAAATATAACCATGGAAGAGAAAAAAATAGATTACGATTAATATAAATGGACTTAATTCAGCCGTTAAAAGAAGGAAAACCTTCCATAAATTAGAGAAATTAAAATTTGATATAATCTGCCTACAAGCAGTACATATTAAAAAGCTATATGAACAATTGTTGATACAGCCAAAATTAGGGAAAATATTTACTTCCTTGACACAATGCAAGAAAAGAGGAGTGGTTTTATATATTAAAGAGACCATCCCAGCGAAATTTATTTATACTGATGACGACAGAAGAATACTGATGGTGGAAATAATGGACAATAAAATGAAAACACTCCTGATTGCAATCTATGCCCTGAATGACAATCAAGAAGAATTTTATAAAAAATTGCATATGAAAATAATTGTACTGGACTATACTAATATAGTTATGATGGGAGATTTTAATGGAATTGTAGACAATAAACTGGACTATACAGCACAGAAAACAATAAAGCAAAACAGAAAGACTCTTTTGCTTTTTTATGGTATAAAGGAACTAAAACACAGGGGTATTTTAGAAGACATTATATACGGGAGTCTCTGTGGTTAAACTGGGAGAAGATTAAAAGACAACGTTATTTGGAAATTCCAGTCTGGCTATCAACTGTTGAAGCATTTTCTTATCCTATAATATACAAAAAGGAATAAACAGTTAGATATGGTGAAATATCGAATGAAAAGGGTGAACTTAAATCTATACAAAAACTAGAGGAACAAGATATAAAGATGAATTGGTTTTCATATGCGCAAATACATTCAAGGTATGATAAAGATTCTAAAACAGAAGGTTTCTATGATAAACTGACTGACTTAGATAAGATTTTGTCTGGTACTGATGAAAAAGTGATTAAAAAATTGTATGGATATTTATTAGAAATTAAACTAGAAGAAGAACAAGTTAAAGAAAGTATGATTGCTTGGGGGAAGAATTTTGGATATGGGATCGATTTAGAGAAATGGCAAAAATTGTGGTCTCAAAATTATAAAATGACAATGTCAACAGCATATAAAGAAAATTTGTATAAGATGTGTTACAGGTGGCATTTTCCCCCGACAAGAATAGCAAGAATGTTCAAGAATAAATCTGAAAAATGTTGGAAATGTCATCAGACACCTGGCTCATATTACCATATGTGGTGGACTTGTGCGTATGCTAAAAAATACTGGACTAAAATCCACACGTGGTTGGAAAAAATGACAAAAAAACATATAGATTTGAAACCAGAGATATTTTTATTGGGAATTTTACCTGAAATATATAGTAAAGACTTGAAATACCTGATTGTAAATGTATTAACAGCGGCTAGGATTGTATTTGCTAAAAACTGGAAAAATGAGAAAACACCATCACAGGAGGAAATCATTAAGAAAATATTGGAATCTGCTGAAATGAGTAGATTGACATTTGAAATTAGAGAACAAGATGATAAACAATTTTATAAAATTTGGGATCTATTCTATCAATGGTTAGACAATAAAATATAGTAATGAAATATGTAGACTTTTAGAAAATAATAAATATATAAAGATTCTTTCCTTATTATATCTACAAAATGATTCTAGGATAGATTTGGGATGATAATATGAACTGTCATAAAACAAATTAAGTAAAATATGAATATTTCGTAAAACATGAATGAATAAAAGTATAGTCAAATGATTAATAATATTAATGTATTTAATTTTTGATTGAAAATACGAGATTATATACAATGTAATTGTAATTGAAGACTATGAAATGGAAGCACAAAACAATTTGTAAACCAACCGGCACACTGTATGTATATATATGGAAGATGGCTTGATGTTTTTATGTTTTGTTTGTTTATGTTTGTTTTAAAAACCAATAAAAATTAAAAAAAAAAGAAGAGACTTGGATAGCCACCTGTCTGAAATGGCATAGGGTCTCCTGCTTGGGTAGGGGGTTGGACTAGAAGACCTCCAAGGTCCCTTGCAACTCTCATTCTGTCATTCTGTGAAATGTGATGTTTTTATACAAAAGTCCTAGAATACAAGGCTGGATGTTAACTATGCATCTTGAATGTAAGCACAAATCCACAAGGCCCCAGTGCTATTTGTGCCTACCTGAAACTTTGGGCAGAAATTGACCCCTGCATTCTGTACCCATTCTGAGTGGTGTGGTGGCCTAGTGGTGAAGACACTCACCCCCCACTCAGAAGGTCGAGTGTTCAGTCCTCGATAGCAGCAGATGTTTCTCGCAAAAAGAATATATCTGCTGAGAGCTCTGTGTGGGCATCAGGAAGGGCATCTGACCAGTAGATCTCAGTTCCATTCATTCTGTCATGCCAACTCTACCCCCACACGCACAGAGTACAGATTAACAGAGTTGGAAGGGACCTTGTAGGTCATTTAGTCTAACCCCCTGCCCAAGCAGGAGACCCTACACCAGTGGTGGCTAACCTTTTTGGGCTCCTGTGCCAAAAATTGTGCGCACACTAGCACACACGTGCGGCAGCACCCAGAAGGCAATGCACCCTCCCCTACGTCCCCTACGTATGCAATCCCAACCCACCCACCTACTCCGCACTGCCCACCTACCTGCACTACACCTCACAGCTGATTTTTAGCCGGTTTGAGGCCTTTTTCCGCCTCCCAGAGACTTGAGGAAGGCTTCTGCAGGCCGAAAACTAGGCCTGTTTCGTCACTTCCAGTATTTCCAGAAAAACAGGAAGTGACAAAACAGGCCTAGTTTTCGGCCTGAAAAGCCTGCAGAAGCCTTCCTCAAACATCTGGGAGGCCGAGAAAGGCCTCAAACTGACTGAAAATCACCTGTGAGGTGTGCGCATGCGCAGTGAGGTAAGTTTGCCTGCAGCTCGCGTGCCAGCACAAATGGCTCTGTGTGCCATAGGTTCGCCATCATGGCTCTACACCATTTCTGACAAATAGCAGTCCAGTCTCTTCTTGAAAGCCTCCAGTGTTGAAGCTCCCACAATTTCTGGTTTCACCCAGTCTATATGTGTACTTTTGGTTTTTCTTGCCTAAGTGTAGGACTTTACTTTTCTCTACATTGAATTTCATTTTGTTAGATAGGGCCCAGGGTTCAAGGCTGCCAAGATCCATCTGGACCTTGAGGCTATCTTCTTCTTGGGTGTTAGCTATTCCTGCCAGCTTAGTATCATCTGCAAATTTGGTAAATTCCCCTTTTATTCCCTCATTGTTTATGAAGATATTGAAGAGTCCTGGGTCTAAGAGGAACCTTGTGGCACCCCACTGCTTACTTCCCTCCATGTAAACTTAGACCCATTAAAAACTACTGGTTGAGTACGGATTGCCAGCCAGTTGCAAATCCATCTGGTGGTGGTGCTATCTATTCCACCTTTTTCTAGCTTACCAAGAAGTAGGTTGTGGTCTACTTTGTTGAATGCCTTGCTGAAATCTAAGTATATTACGTCCACAGTATTTCACTGGTCTACTAATTTATGTTGAAGAATGAAATAAGATTGGTTTGGCATGATCTGTTTTTAACAAACCCATGCTGACTGCTAGTTATTACTTGTTTCTAGATGTTGGCAGATGTTTATTTTTTTAATCTTTTCCAGTATCTTCCCGGGTATTGACGTTAGGCTGATTGGTCTGTAGTTTTCTGGGTCTGTTTTTTTTCCCTTTTTTAAAGATGGGAACCACCTCAGCTCTTTTCCAGTCCTCTGGTAGTTCCCCGGTGCTCCAGGATTTTTGAAAGATATGGTGCAGTGGTTCTGAGATGACCTCTGCCAGTTCCTTTAAAACTCTGAGATGTAATCCATCAGATCCCGGTGATTTGTGTTCATTGAGATCAAACAGATGTTCTCTTACTATTTCATTTACAGTTATGTTTTTGATAGGTTGGCCTATAGGATTTTGTGTGTGTGTGTGAAGACTGATGCAAAGAATGGGTTAAGCAGCTCTGCTTTCTCTCTGTTGCCTGTTACATCCTTGCCATCTTCTCTCTTTAGTAGACCGACTGCTTCCTTGATTTTTTTCTTGTTATTTATATGTTGGAAGAAACTTTTTTTTATTATCTTTGACTTTTGTTGCAAGTCTTTGTTCGTTCTGAGCCTTTGCTTTCCTGACTTTATCTTTGCAGATTCTGGCTATCTGCTGATATTCTGCCTTAATTGTATGTCCTTCTTTCCATTTTTTGTACTTGTCCTTTTTGTCTTTCAATTTGTCAGAGAGATCTTTGTGCAGCCATGCTGGTTTGTTATTGGATTTGTTTTTCTTTCTCAGTGGTATTGTGCTGGTCTGGGCTTTTATGATTGTACTTTTTAGAGTTTCCCAAGATTCTTGAGTTGTTTTCCCCTTTAGGATTTTCATCCAAAGGAATCTTTTCCAAGTTCTGAGTTCATTAAAATCAGCTCTTTTAAAATCTAAGACTCTGGTGTCATTCTGTTTGGCGGTTTGTGTTTGTGTTATGTTGAATTCTAGTATGACATAGTCACTCTCATCCAAGTTTCCTGCAGTTTCAACTCCCTCTATCACTTCTTCTGTGTTGGTAAGAATTAAATCCAGTATGGCTGTCCCTCTAGTTCCCTCCTCTACCTTTTGGCAATATAGTTGTCAGCTGGGTTGGTTAGGAACTTATCTGATTTCTCACTTGGTGCAGAATTAGTTTTCCAATTGATATCAGGGTAATTGAAGTCCCCCATTACTATTGTAGAGTGTTTCCTACATATAGTTGTTAGTTGGTTGGCAAAAAGGATATCTATTTTTCTGCTTGATTGGGTGGCCTATAGCAGCGGTCGCCAACTGGTGGGCCGCGGCCCACTGGTGGGCCATGGGAAAATTTTGATGGGCCGCAGAGAAATCTCACCCTCAGAGCACCCTCACAAAGCAATTAATCCAGGCTGCGCAGAAACACAAGGCTGCATGGCCCACATAGTCCGCGGAAACCCTCCCTGCCCACTCACTCCTTACCAGGTAAACTTGCCTGATAAATTGCTATTTTTCCTTTTTCCAACCATCATCAGTTCTGCTGTGCCGGGAGATTAGCTAGAAAGCAGGAAATGGTTGAATTTCTTGCTTTCTAGGTAGTCTTTAGATCTTCGGCTCAGGAGAGCCGAACCTCCCTTAGGACTGAAGGTTTGCTTGCAAGCAAATTCAGTGCAGACTCACAGCAAGCAAATTTGAGAGACTGAGCTAGCTGATGGCAGATAGATAGACCACTGAATGATTCTGTGAGCAACTCAATCTGCCTGCTTTGCCTGATTTTGGGTTAAAGTTGCTCTTTTTTATAAAAAATTCAATATTTACATGCATGGTGTGTTGCGAGTTAATTTTGTGAGTTTGCTTGAAAGCAAATTTTATGTGACAGACTGAGCTGGCCAATGGCAGATAAGATAGATCTCTGAATGAATCTGTGATTCTGTG
>NW_020769537.1:0-17943 GCF_900518735.1 Pseudonaja textilis | reverse complement strand
TCTTCTTCTTCTTCTTCTTCTTCTTCTTCTTCTTCTTCTTCTTCTTCCTCTTCCTCTTCTTCTTCTTCTTCTTCTAAGAGGTCAATTCTTTTAGAAGTTGTTTGATCATTATTATGTTCAATTTGGGCATATTCTTTTTGCAAGGTTTGGGGTTTCTCATTTTGTGGATTGAGTTTCAGAGGAGTTTCTGCTTTACTTTTTCTTCTAGTAACGTATTTGGTACATATATAGTTTGGGTATTCGATGGGCATAACCCCCAAATTAAGGGATTACAGGGTCATAAAAAGGAAAAAAAATTCCAGACCCATAATAATCAGGAGGGATTCTCCATTTATGAGGAAGCGGTCTGGGCCAGTGGTGGGATTCAATTTTGTTTTACTACCGGTTCTGTGGGAATGGCATGGCTTGGTGGGCATGGCTTGATGGGCATGGCAGGGGAAGGATACTATCCAATCTCCATTCCCTCCCCACTCCTGGGGGAAGGTTACTGCAAAATCCCATTCCCTCCCCACCCCACTAACCTGCTTTCCAGCTCCGTTCTCCTGTGCAGGGCAACCAAAGAAGACCCAGCCAATCAGCTGGGACTCAGGAGGCGGATAATAGATGGGGGCGGGGCCAATCAGAGGTGGCATTTTCCAGTCCTCTGAACTAGTCAAAATTTCTGCTACCGGTTCTCCAGAACTGGTCAGAACCTGCTGAATATGCCACCTCTGGTCTGGGCAGCATTCAGCTGATCTGTCTCTCCATAATTTGGGTGTGCACTTATATGTTGGTCACGCTGCTGGCGACCATGATGGCCACGCAGCGACCATGGGCGTGTTGGATTTCCTCCCAGGCCACGCCAGCAAAGGTTCCCTTGAGCATCCAAGGACTATGGTCAAACCAGGACCCCCCCAGTGCCTTTTTGCTTGCCCTCCCACCTCCCCACGACTGAGGTCTGCAAGTGGCCTCCAGCCTCTCGGTTAAGCCCACCTGCTCCCTATCAAGACGGGCTCAGCAGGGGAGTGGAGGGTACTCACTTTCTGCTCACAGACACGATACTGCCTGGCCTCTGCTCGGCAGGGCTCCTCTCCAGGAAGCCTGTGGCCCAAGAGAAACAGAATAACAGAACAGAGTTGGACGGACGGGATCTTGGAGGTCTTCTAGTCCAACCTCCTCCTCAGGCAGGAAGCCCTATACCATTTCAGACAAATCATCGTCCAATTTCTTTTTAAAAACCTCCAGGGTGAGAGCATTCACCGCTTCTGAAGACAAGCCATTCCACTGGTTCTTTCTTCTCACTGTCAGGAAGTTTCTCCTTCGTTCTAGGTTGGATCTCTCTTGGATGACCTTCCATCCGTGCTTCTTGTCCTGCCTTCACGCACTTTGGGAGAATAGGTTCCCCTCCTTTTCCCTATGATGGCCCCTTAGATATTGGAGCACTGCTATGACGTCACCCCTAGTCCTTCTTTTCAGTAGATTAGACATCGCAATTCCTGTGACCGTTCTTCATGTATTTTAGCTTCAAGCCCCCAGTCATTTTCTGCACTCTTTCCAGAATCACATCATGTTTATATTGTGGTCCTCAAAACTAGATTTACCAAGACATTATAAAGTGATATTAACACTTCATTTCTATCCCTCTGTTAATACAGCCTAGGATTGTATCGGCTTTTTTGGCAGCTGCCGCACATTGCTGGAGTCCAAGATCCCTCTCGCAGTTACTGCTATTGAGCCAGGTTTCTTTCAATCTGTACCTGGACATCTGATTTTTCAAAACACCCAGGCTCTCATAAACCTCTGCCTAGCCACATATTTCCAATTTGATGGACATACCAACAAAGGAAAGGCACACCCCCTGGGATCACTGCTTTCAGGACTTTTAGTGGAGGTTGTAAGGCAATGTCTAGAAGCCATAGCACTCCCACAAATGCAAAACATGCACCAGATATGTAGAGGACACCTTCGCCATAATAAAAAAGGTCCAATTTGAGGGGGAAAAAAACCCCCACTCACTACCCTTCCTGGCCATCCTGATCAACAGAGACTACAACGGCAAACGAGAAACACAAGTATATAGAAACACTACCCTTACCAACCAGGTGCTCCACTACCAATGCAACGACCCAACCTCCCACAAGAAAAACTGTGTAAGAACTTCATATAGATGAGCACAAACTCATTGCAGCAACCTGGAAGAGCAGAAAGAGGAAACAGAGCATCTATATAGCATATTCCAACAAAATGGATATCCAGGCAAATTTTTGAAAAAGTGCTGATCGCTCAACCCACTACAGCACAATCAACACAAGTCCTAAAAGGAATAACACCGCCACACATCAAGAACATCTCAGAAACTACCAACGGACTATCAGATGGAATCAGCAAAACACACAAGCCAACTAACACACACACACACAAAAAAAAAATATCCTAAGTAAAAGACACAACAGCCCCAAAAGTAAAAACAGGAGTAATTTACAACATACAATGTAATGAGTGCAACAGCCACAAGGTAGGACAAACAGGCAGAAGACTGGCAGAATGCATCCGTGAACAGTCAGAAGACATGATGAAAACTTTTTAATTTCACAACATATGGGCAGATTTAACCATTTAGCCTAGAGGACAATCCCTTAAGTGCAAGCCAGCACTGTGCTGCAGCTGCCGCTGCACTCCTAGACGGCCCCATCAAAGGGAGAGTACCAGGGTCACATGAAGTGGTAGTACTGCTGAATACTGCACTGGTCAGATCCCCACTTGGAATACTTTGTCCAATTTAGGTCACCACGATACAAAAAAAAGATGTTGGGATTCTGGAAAGAGTGTAGAGAAGAGCAACAAAGATGATTAGCGGACTGGAGGCTAAAGCCTCTGATGAACGGTTGCAGAAACTGGCTCTATAGCAGCCTTCCAATATCTAAGGGGCTGCCACAAAGAGGAGGGGGCCAACCCATTCTCCCAAAGTGCGTGAAGGCAGGACAAGAAATAAGGAAAATAATCAAGGAGAGAATCGACCCAGAACTACAGAGGAACCTCCGGACAGTGAGAACAATTAACTAGAGGATCAGCTTCCCTTCAGAGGTTGTAGTGGCTCCATCATCCCCGGAGGTCTTTAAGAAGAGACTGGGCAGCCATTTGTCCAGAATGGTATAGGATCTCCTGCTTGAGCAGGGGGAAGAATTGGAAGACCTCCAAAGTCCCTTCCAACTTATTGTTGTTACCCTTGTTGTAATACTGTATTCTGAGAGGCCTTTCCCCTGAGCAGCTACGTCTAAACAGGTCTCGTGTGCTCACCTGATGCACCTGCGGATCCGGAAGGAGACGCCGTCCCCGCAGGTACTGGAACAAGCACTCCAGCTGCCCCAGTGAGTCCATGTCCCGTGGGCTGGTTGGTGTCGGTGCGGGGGCTCTGATTCCCGGTCAAGGTCCAGTGGGCCATTGTTTCTCCCCTACTTAAAAGAAGATGGCAAAGTCACCAGTGAGGAGATAGGCACCGGCCCAGTACCACTCAGCACAGCCTCCAAAGTGTGTGTGTGTGTGTGTGAGAGAGAGAGAGAGAGAGAGAGAGAGATTTCTGACATGTTTGGGCCTATTGAGCAACTCCCTGCCTCTCAATCGGAAGCAGGACTGTGTCTTCTCCTCCATGCCATCCTGAGGCAACCTCTTAGGATGTGCCCAGCTAGACTTTGGCAATGTGGGCCAGACAGAGGGATGTGGGGCCAGACAGCGTGCCTGTGTGCAAATGAACAGGGAAGCTGTTTAGGAGTCAGAAGGCCTGTCCCTGGCCAGGGCACCAGGGCAGAAGTCAAGGGAAGAAGGGGGCTCCAAGAGGAAACTCCCCCACATCGAAGGGGCCAAGACAGGGCAGCCCTCAGGAGGCCACGTGGTCCCTGCGTGGGAGAAGGGAAGGGGGCACCTTAGGCCCCACTTGCAGGCCTGGCCCAGAGAGCCAGGAGGGGTCTCTCGCAGACCAGGGCAGCCTCCTCTCTCCACCTGGGCAGCCTGGCCTTCTCTAATTCCCCCCTCTGCTGGCAACGGCAGGGGGGGTGCCCTCTCTGAAGCTGCTGGGGCAGTGGGTCAACTTAAGAGACGCTCTTTGGGAGCGGAGGCCCTTGGTCGAACCGCCCAGGCTGCTGCGGTGACTCTGACGACTCAGGAGGCTTTGTGCTGAGCTTGCCCAGGGCTCCCTACCAGGAATCTGTCTCAAGGACGGCTGCTACGGGCCTTGGCCGCCCCGTCTGGACTCGTCTCTCCTGATTAGCATCCAGTGAAGGTGCCGCTTCCCGGCCAGCTTCCTCTCTGGTCCAACGGACGGGCAGGCAGCTGCTCCGCTGACATCTCTGGGTGGCCCCCCCCTCCCCGTCTTGCGCTCTGCCTGCTGGCTGGCTGGCTGGCAGGGAGGAAGGGAGGATCAACCCCTTCTCTGGGCAGGCGTGACCTGGTCCGGAAAAGGCCATGCCAGCTCCTGATTAATCAGGCCTGCTTTCCCTCCCCTCCATTTGGGGAGGGCTACTGGACACCTCCCCCACCCAACCCTGAGGCTCTAAAGGAGCACTTTGACTGCCCTTGTGCCACTGAATGGCAGCTTCCAGAAGAGCTCGTGGGTGATCATGGCGTAAAGTGCAATCTGCCCTCCCTGGCAGCAGCAGTGGCATTTCGCCCCCTTCCCTGCAGCAGATGCCAAGCACAGAGGCAGCTTGTTATCATCACTGTGGCACCGTGGACTGAACGGGCAGGTGAAGAAGCCTCCTCTGACCAAGGAAAGGGCACCCGGTGGCTGCTGTTGGGAGCGGGCAGAGGGGAGCCCTCACGGAGCATGCAGCCGACTGGCATAAGGCTCTGCGTCTTGTCATGAACCGGTCATGATGTACCAGGCTGGATCAGGGTAGCCAACCAAGCCCATCAGCTGTGCCAGCACTTGGCCGGCTGCTTGGCACCGGTGGGCACTTTTCAGAAGCGTTTTCCTGCACCCAGGCCTCTTGCAGCCATGAGGGAGCGTGGCTTCTCAGTGCAGTGACCAAATTTTCTTGGAGAGAAAAAAATAAAGGATAAGGAAAAAGAGGCCCATAACGATTAAGCAAATGCTAATGTTTAAAATTTTGCTTTACAAAGGAAAATTCAAGAGCAAAACCAAGAAAACAAATAACTAAATTAAATCAGTGATGAGTTCCAACTCCAGCTTTAAATTAATAAAGATTAAAAATAATTTTAAAAACTAACACAAGTGAAACGTGTAAAAAATAAAAAACGAGATAATTTTTTAATGAACACACACACATTAAAAGGGAAAGTCATAAAGAAGTGATTCTCCCTTCATCAAGACAGTTTTGATAACTTTCTCTTATCCTATCACAAATGACCTCTTCTTCCCATATCCCACCTCATCTCTTACCTGCCATTTCTCAAAGCTTGGTCATTCAGTCCTACTCAACAACAAAAGTCTATTAAGAATTAGAAGAAATAACAACACTTATATATTAACCTCAATCAAATAAACCGACTTTATATTCCTTTACTTTTAACAGTCACTTAGCATTTCCCCAAAAATCAGAGTGTGTCATTTTTTTAACCAGGATTTCTTGGGAGATTTTGTCAGTCTGGGAGTTCTTACTTGAGGGGAAAATGGCAAGGCTCGAATTATGGTACTCAGACACATGACATCAGCCGCCTGAGGGAGAGTCTGGGATAGGCGGAAGGGAAGAAGAGGACAGCCAGCAGCAAGGGGGGGGGGTCACGGTGGCACCTGAGTGGCACCTGAAGAACCAGGCTAGGGACAGAAGCCATCTACATTGACGATGACTTGATGGTACACAACGTGTCATCCTTGATCAACTTGTCCCATGTTTTCCTGAAGTCAAAGGGCACCATGTTCAGTACATTCCCGGGTCAGTTGAATGGGTTATTCTGGCTCCTTTGACATGACTTATCCTTGATAGAGCCCCGCTGGCTCCTGCCAAGCCACATCACATTCTTTCCTGCTTACTCACAAACCGACAGCTTAGCATCTGTTCTGGAGGTCTGTGTGGCACGACCCTCCAGTTGATTGGTCTGCGATGACCTCAGCCCTCTCTCCTATTTTCCCTTTCTGGAGGCAGAAACAACACTTCCTTTCTCCAGCCCTTCTCTGGCACCGTCTCTGCCCTCCGTGACTTCTCAAAGAAAAAAGGGCTGCAGATGACCAGGATTCTCAAACCGAAGCGCTCTCTGGCCCAGGAGACCGAAACACTTTCGTGGAAGACGTTCCTTTCCCTCCCCTCCAGAAGCACAAAAGGCACCCCCAGACTCTGGGCCACACCCCCATTTCCCCCCTGGGCCTTGCCTGCCTGCCTGCCTTTCTTTCCAGTAAGAAAAGGCAGGCCTCGAGGGTCGCCCTGCAGAGTCCCCCAAGGAGAAAGGAAGAATGTAGCCCCCGCCCCTCCAGGCCCTCTGGGGACGAAGGTGGCCCAGACCCAGTCAAGGGGCGCTCATAAATGCAGTGGACATATCGACCGCCTGGCAGGTCCTTCCAGGGCGGGGGGGCTGCATGCCCCACCCCCATGCTCCATCTTCTGCCTTCCTGAGCCCAGGGGAAGCCTTCAACACCCCCCCCCAAGGCTTCCCGGAGGCTTCGAATGCCCCAAAATGGAGCCCGGGGAGTGCTGCGTACCCCTCCTATCCCCCGTTCTCTGCCTTCCTGAGCCCCAGGGAAGCTTTCTGGGCACAAAAACTCCCTCCCCCAGGAGGCTTCTCTGAGGCCCAGAAAGCCCAAAAATTGAGTGGTGGGGGGGTTTACTGCAGAAAGCAAAAAACAAAACACGCCCCCCCAGTCGCATGGCCACGTCCCCCTAGCCACACCCACAGAACCGGTAGTAAAAAAAATTTGAACCCCACCGCTGGGGCAGTGGGCTGAAGGGGAGAGTCGTCGTCTCACCCAGTTCTGGAGAGCATTTCTGGGTTGGGCTGGGTGGACTCACCTGCACTGTGCATGCAAAGACCAGGCCAACCAGGAACAAGACCCTCCAGCGGGACAGCTGCCTGTAGGGAAACACCAGAGGGAAAGGAACATTTCCAAAACCTTTGTCAGGAAAGGAAGGATATCTTGTAAGCTTAGTGCAAAAGTCTCCCCTGGCCAGACTGTAGCGCCAAAGGGATGCAAATGCTTTCCTCGCCTCCTCCTGGTTGGCGAGGCCTTCTGACTGGCTTCCCAACTGAGGGTAGAAGCCCTGTAGAGAAAAACTGGGAGCAAAAGAGGAACGTGCCCCTCAGAGAGAGAGAGACGATAAGGCATCCCAGAAAGCAGGGGAAAACCTCAGTCCAGGTCTTGACCATCCCTCGGGGGCAAGATGGATGGAAGGCTGCCCGGTGGGCCAAGCAGCGCCTGAGCCCCTGGCAAGCAGAGCCACGAGGGACCTGCACCGGCAGCCTTCGCCCTCTGAGCAGCCGGCAAAGAGGCTGCTTTGTCACAGGATTTGCCAGCACACCCAGCGGCAGCAGCCCCGGAGACTCGGCACGAGCCTTGGCCAGCTCTTGTGGCCTGGTGGGCAGTGGCTTCTTCAGGGGGGGCCTCAGGGAATGACCATCCTGCCTGATCAATCTGTTTGTGTCCCGCCTTGGAGAAGGCAAGCTGTGATTTAAAGGGTGCACCACTAAGTTTAAGAAGCGACACAACTTCTGTCGAGCCCAGGCTGTGGGAATGCCAAGCGGATGAAGACAAGTCTTGGAAATTCAACTGACTTTGGGGAGACAATACCCCTTAATGTGGGCGCCCCCTGAAAGGCTTTTGACCCCTGAGCCTGCCATTCCAGGGCCCCTGAGGAGGGCATCCCCAGGCCAGCCTCCCAGTTCCCCCAGAGATGGAGGGGCAAGGTCTCTGACGGATGTCAGCCCCACCTGCCCTGGAGCGCCTAAAGCCATGGTTCTCAACCTGTGGGGTCACAGGGGTCACCTAAGGCCACCGGAAAACACATATTTTCGATGGTCTTAGGAACCAAGCCATCATTTTATGGTTGGGGGTCACCACAACATGAGGAACTGTATTAAAGGGTCGCGGCATCAGGAAGGTTGAGAACCACTGGCCTAAAACAAAAGGCTCAGGCGGAAGGGAGTTCCTCTCTCTGGGGCTAAGGGGAGTGGCTGGCAGAGGGGGGGCATTCTCAGTGCAGAGGTGAACAATATACAGATCGATTACGGGTATAGTTAGTGCTATTATTTTATGTATCTAAAAAAACATTTTGACCGATTAGATGCCACCCCAGTGACCTTGAGTAACCACATAGATAGGCTGAAAGCAACATGGTTTCAACTTTTGTATCATCCTGAGCGAAGGCAGAGGGTACACTGGATGAATTACACGGGTGATGTCCTTTTTGGGGACCGGGCACATGGGGTTCGGGCCAAGTCCTTGGAGGGAAAGGGGGCGCTTGGGGATTGGCACCAAGAAAAGGTTTGAAACTGACGGGTCTGCTACCCACAAAAGAGCAGCCTGGGCTGCCGGATTCCAACCATCACAGCCGCCCAGAACAGCCGTGCGGTTATGCCCTGGAGATCAGCCAAGCGGGTGGGGGGCCCACTGCCAAGCGGGCCAGCAGCTGTCCTACGTGCAGCCCCACCGCCAGGGATACCATAAGGGGGGAGTCTCCCTTAAGAACCTAGTGGTGGAGCAAGGGTCCCTTCCACCATGTCCCCAGGACACAACAGCTCAGCTTCTGCGGCTACCTGTGGATCCTCCGCAAGGAGGAGCATCTGGGGGCGACAGAAGCGAGAGTGAGATTTAACGGGCCCATAAGAGAGGCTCAGTGTTGCAAAAAGCCGAAGAAGAGGCAGACTTCTTGTTCTTCCACCAAGTCCCAGGCTTTGCTAGAAGGCTTAGCCTCCCGGCACAGGTGGCCCGACGTTTCCAGCCCAGGGGCCTTAGAAGGGAAAGGGGGCATTGGGGGACGGGGGACAGAGAGAGCAGCTCCTGGGGGGGGCCTGGGCCTGGTGGCCCTTTGGAAAGGGGAGCAGGAAGGGACCAGGCAGAACTTGAGGGGCCAACCTACTTTCCAAAACACCAGAGAGCAGGGCAGGATCATTGAAGAGAGATCCAGCCTCCAACCGAGGGGAAATTTCCTTACAGTGAGAACAATTAACCTGTGGAACAGCCTGCCACCAGAAGTTGTGGGTGCTCCATCACTGGAGGCCTTTAAGAAGATATTGAACAGCCACTTGTCTGGAATGGTATGGGGGGGGTGTCTCCTGTTGGGGTACTACAAGACCTCCAAGGTCCCTTCCAACTGAGTTATTCTGAAGCAAGAGGCTGGCAAGGGCCACAAATCGCCCTCCAGAAGTTGTGAGTGCAGAAACCATGATAGATCTCCCCGCGTCTCGTCCAGGGGCTTCTTTCATTTTTACAGCATGCTCTTTCGGTTTCTCAAGTCCCAGCCCGACTGACTTAACCTTATTCGCCCCCTTAGCTCAACGGGCCTCCTCACCCAGAAACAGCGCGACTCTAACAAACTGGCGGGCTGGGGGCTGCTTCGGGAACTAGCATTGCTCTGCGCCCAAGGAAGCGGGAAGGCAGAATTAGCGGCAGCCCGAGGTCTCCGCTTCTAGGCAAAGGGCGAGCACCGCAACGGGACACATCCGCGACACTTACTGCTGCCGCTCTGGAGGCAGCTCTGCCTTGTACAGCGGCGGTCGGTGACAGCTGGCAGCTGCCCGGGCGGGCCCGGGGCTCCCGCAGCTGCACTGCCCTCCCATCCCTGCGGAAGCCAGGCCGACGGCTCAGCACAGCGGCCGCAGCAGCAAACACGAATCTCCAGCAAGCAGCCCGGGATCCGAGGCAAGACCTGGGAAGTCCCTCTTGGACCGGGTCACGGCCAGCAGCGGGAGGCGCTCCAAAGGCCCAGGATTCCTCGCGAATGAACTTCTCCAGGCACGGGGCCCTTGTGGCGGACTCTGAAGGGCCGGCACGAAGCAGACGGGACGGCTACTCACCAGAAGTTGAGCACGTCGGAAGCGGGGCCCCATGGCCGCCTCACCCACAGCCCTCTTGGCCTGGAGCGGCACCGGGGACAGCTGTCCGTGGGCTTCCCCTGGAGCTTCATACCCATAGGAGCCAAGAAGAGGCTTTGGCAGAGCCAAGCCCGGGCGTGCACCCGCCCTGCGGAAACTCCCTCGCGTTTCAGTTTGGGCGGGTCCCACGGAGGGTGGCGATTGGGGTGGTAGCAGGGGCAGGAGGGAGGGAGGAGAGCGAGTGCCCAGGCTGCAGCCTCCTCCCACAGCGGGGTGGGGGGATGCACTGCTGAGCACTGTCACCCCCCCCCCAACAACAACAACAGGAGCAGCAGCTGTTGCGCTCAGACTCTCAGGGAAAGGTTTGGGTAAGGAACAAGTTGGAGGTTCACCCTTCCGCAGAATTCACAGGCAATTCCCCCTCCCCCCCCAGGGGATCATGTCTGCAACTAAAAATATCACCTGTGCTTCTCATGTGGAGGGCGGGGGGAAGCAGGGCAGGGGAAGTGCAAAATTGATCATGGACGGTTGAAAAGCAAAGGAGGAGAAGCCAGCTCCCATCTTTTCCTGGCCAGTTGCCAAGCAGGCCCTGGGAAGGATAGGCCATAAACAACATCCTTAGGGTGGGTGGGGCGGGATGGAGGGGAAGCAGAGATGGGATGGAAGCCATATGGAAAGAGGGGGGGGGAGCAAGGGTGGAAATCGGGGCTGGTTCCAGAATCAGAAGTGGATCCAGAACTCCCCAGGGGCAGGATCGCCAAGGGGAGATCTGGGGCTTCTCTCCCTCCCTGCTTGCCTCCCCCCACCCCACCCGGCAGAAGTGTGCACACGCACATTCCCTGGCTCAGTGAGGAGACAGTGAGTCACAGCAATTACATTCAGTCCAAGACAGAGTCAGTCCTGCACGGCATCATCCACTCAGTGGATGGGTTTCCCCAAGCAAAGAGCCAGAGCAAGGAGCCCTGGAACTGGGCGGGCCTTTCCCTCCAGGCCCAGGGTGAGGGTCTCTTCCCCCTCTCCCCAGCCCTGCATAGCATAGATACAGCAGGTCAGATACAGGTGCCGATGCCCACCTGACCCATTAACAGACTTTCCTGGCACTTTGGCACTGCTGCCTCAGCGGGGAGACCCACTGGGCTGTTCTCCAGCCCAGGTGGGGGGGGGACTTTTAACCAAGGAGGGGGGCTGCTCTCCCCACCCCCACCCCCCACCTCCAAGAGAGTCGGTTGGCTCACTCAGGCTCAGTGTGTGGCATGCCCCCCTCCCCCGAGACTCAGGAGCCCCTTCTGTTCAAGAGAGGCAGTGGGCACCCCCCGTCCTCCTGTCTCTTCTCAAGCGCTGAGGAAACTGAAGACAAAATGACTTTCCAAAATGATGGAAATTATCCGGAAGAGGGAGGGGCTGCTATCACGCTAGAGGGGGGAGAGACCCTGCAGGAGGGGCTGGAAAGAAGTGGGGAGGGGAGGGCCACTGACCACCTCTCTCTAGTGCTCCCTGAGCAAAAGCAGTTCAACGGGTGCAACAGGTGTAGGGGTTTTGTATACTGTGCAGGTAGACCTGGAATTTTAATTTTTAAAGCCAATTTTAATGTTTTTAATTGTTTTACATGCTATTTTTGGCTCCCTATTTTAAGCTGCCCAGAGTCCCTTGCTGGAGAGAGAGAATATCCAGTTCAATTCAATAGACAGATAAGGTGCCACCGTTTTCAAGTCCTAGCAACCCCATGGATAGGTTTCCTCCAGGGGGACCCATCCTTACTCTGGCACTTCAGCGCTTCTGATGGGGCCCTCTCAATCTCGTAACTGAGAGGCGCCTCCATCCGTCCATCCGTCCATCCGTGGGTCCTCTCCTCCTCCTGTCTAGTTGGACCCGACATCAGACACTCCCTGAGAGCGCCGGGTCCTCACATCATGTCTCCCAGGTAGGATGTACATCTGTGGGGAAAGCGTAATGCCGTGAAAGTGAATTTTGTATCAAGATTGTTATGTACTTTGACAGCAATGCCTCTTTTGGTCACACTTAAATATTTAAACTATTAAAACATTAATAGTTTCAGTTCTGTGAAAAGGACAAATATAGAGGATGTCCTAGTTAAAACTGATGACTGTAGTTTCAATTTTCTTGATTTTAGACAATTGGGCTTTTAAAAGAGTGTGACACCTAATAGTATTGTTTTATTTGATATTTGCTTTCATTTGTTGCATTTTTAGAGCTGTCCATCTTACATACAAGACTCTAGGTAGATGTGAACGTGGCTCAGCTGGAGAAGGATTTTAGGGTCTCGGAAGTTCTTATTTCTAACTATAGCAGTAAGTCATTTTCTTTCCAGCCTTAAAGGCGGTTAGACATGTCTGGGCCACATTGGGCAAAATATTTAAATTTGACTTTTTGTCTCATGAGACATGAATCTTTTAGTATTCTTTTTAAAAACAGCTGGCAATGAACTTCGGGAAATATGAGCTCATAATGGGCTGGCTTCCCTTACACAAGAGATAAGTAGTGATACTTTTAAAACTTATGAATTATTACATAGAATTAATGGAGAAAGGTAGAATGGCTGTATATAAAATAAGAACGCCTGTTAAGCACATTGATAATAGTCTAGATCAGTGTCGCCAACCAGTGGGCCGGGGATCACTGGTGGTCAGCCAGCAAATTTTGGTGGTCCGCAGAGAAACATCACCCCCAAAGCAATTAATCCAGGCTGCGCAGGAACACAAGGCTGTGCCACCCACATGGCCCGTGGGAGCACAAGGCTTGTGTCGCTTGCATCGTGAACAATACGAGGTAGTGAGGGGAGGGGGGAAAGGACGGGGGGGGGAACTCACTGGCCTGGCCACTGGGCTGCTGCTTTTTTTTTTTAATAAAGTTTTATTTGGGTTTTCACGCACACAAAATACAAGTAAAACATCTTTTTTGAAAATAGCATGGTCCCGGGTTGAACTTCTTTATACAGACACAAACTCAATTTCATGCTCATTTTTGTGTTCTGTTCCGTATCTTATACTATTCTACATTTTCTATATAGATTTTCCCCTCTTTTAATTTTCTCAATTTTATTTTGATTATCTCATCTCAATTCAAATCATTATATTTGTACTTTTGTCTATTCTGTTTCAATTTCATATTATCTTTTCTCATTAAACAAATTTTCTCCTGTAGTTACTAATTGGAGTATGACACCTTTATATCTTTTAATTATATCCATTCAACTCTTATTTAAACTTCAATATATACCTTAAGGTTATGACCTTCAATATAATACATAATACATAACTTCCAATCAAATTCTGCTTGGTACATTCTTTTTTTTTTGAACAAATTTTATTAATTTTTAAAGACATACAAAACATAAAACATAAGAACATAAAACCTTTTTTCTGAAAGTTATTTGTAAATTTTAACAAAACAAATAAAACATTTTATACACCATTAACACATCTCCTTATAAACACATACGTATCCTTTCAAGTTCCTAATTATTTCTCCCTTTACTTTTACTCAATTATATTTCTTTTCTATATTTATCCATTTTATATGTTTTTATTCACTATACTTATTTTCCCTTCTGACTTGCTTTATTCTCTTCTATATTTTGTTCTCAATTGTCCTCTTCTAACATTCCTCCAAGGTTTTATTTACTCAATCAAACATAAACACACAAAAACACAAAACATAGAAACATAAAAAAAAATCTTTTCTGACAGTTGCTTAGTCCCGGGTTACAACTCTTCATACAGACACAAATTCAAATTCATATTCATTTTGTATACCATTCCATATCTTATTACCATTTTCAGTTTTCTATATAGCTTCTCATCTCTTTTAAATTCTCTTAATTTTATTTTATTTATCTCATCTCGATTCAAATCATAATATTTATTATTCTTTGTCTGTTCTGTTTCCAGATATCCATTTATCTTTCTTCTTTAAACAAAACTTCTCCTGTACACTAATTGGAGTATGACGCCTTTGTCTCTTTCCCTTACATTTATAGTACTTAATATAAAATACATAGCTTACATTGGGATTCTGTTTGGTACATTCTAAAATTATACAATATCATCAATGCGAATACAAATCTATTCGTTAATATTAATATTCATTTAGATCTTAAACACTTAACACATTATTTTTCAGTTAAATATCATACTTTTATGGGAACCCCTATTTTCCATAGTTATTTCCCCCCGACATCACATATTTAAAATCATTATTTCATTAGAGCGTTCCCCCTTCTCCTACTTCAAATCTCTCGTTTATTTCATTGCCTTCTTTCTCTTCACAAAAAAATTCACTGAGATGACACAATCTAATCATTAATATTGATATTAAACACTTTACCCATTTCAATTAAATATCATGCCTTTATTTCCCCCCCCCCCCCATCTCATATTTTAAATCATTGTTTCATTAAAATGTTCCCCCTTCTCCTAGTCCAATTCTCCCATTTATTTCATTGCTTTCTTTTTCTTAACAAAAACTTCACTAAGTTACACTAAATGTTTTGTCACATTTTAAATTACATATTATTTCCAATTTTCTAAGATTATTTCTAAATACAAATATAAAAATACAATCTTATGTACCTTTCCAGAATCCCTTTTTCAATAAAATTTACCCATCATCTCTAAAAGACTTTTGTTTCTTTGCATCTTGCTCCCCACCATTAAGACTTCTCATCCCTTCCTTTCTCCCTTGCTTATTCTTCTCCTTGCCCTCTTGACCCCCTTGTCT
The DNA here is from genome assembly GCF_900518735.1 of Pseudonaja textilis. The sequence goes on along the minus strand of NW_020769537.1, from coordinate 3,252 downwards.
TTCCACCTCCCTTTTATTCTTCTGCTTTCTTCCTTTCTGTTGTTTTCTAACGTAATATCCCCTTTTTCACCTTATTCTTCTCTTTTTTGGTTGTTGTTCCAAGTCTTAAAGTCCCCTTTTCCTCTTCTTCTTTTTTCTCCTTTCCTTCCCCAACTAAAGTTCATCAAAAATGGCTTCTTCTTTATCCCAGTCATCCTGTTGCACAAGTCAGTTTTTCATAGGTACAAACCACCATTTCTAAAAATTGAAAAAGAGTGCCAAAAGAAACCTTCCCCTCTTGTTCTTCTTTTTTATATTTTTGATATTCAAGTTTCAATCCATCCACAAGTGATGCCATTATAGAGAGAAAAAGTTTTTCCAAACAACCACCCAAGTGCTTTTAATCAAAGATAGTTCTCAAAAGTTCCAAAATCACCAAGCAATCCAAATAAGCTGTTTCTTTTAAGTACTTCCTCCTTCTTCACTTTCTCTTTCTGGGGTTAGTGTTTAATCATCAAAGTTCTATTTAAAATATATGTTTTAGAAGCCTTATTAATGCTTAATAACTCTTTAAGATTCTAGGCAGTCTTCTCCTTATTTTCAAATTCTGCTCCCATTTTTTTTCGTCTCCCTTCCCACTCACAGAAAAAAAGGTTTTGGGGTTTTTTTTATAAAGTATTCAAAAATCCTTATCCCTTCAGCATTTAGTTACCTCCAATGCAGGTTTTCCGATTTCTCTTATAGTTCCATCCGCTGTCACGTTAGGAAGGAGAGTGAAAAGAAAAAAAAAACTTTCCCTTTTAGAGTTCCATTCGCCACTTGTAACTCTCTCTGGAAACTGGGGAGGGGGTCTGTGACACCCCCAAACCCCTATCTGGATCCCCCCTGTCTTCAGCTGCCTCTACGGGGCAGCTATATCCCCCAAATCCAAACGGATCGGGGGCACCTTGGCAGCGAGCGCAGCAGGGATCGCGCGGTATCGCGAATCCCTGCCACTGCTGAAGCCTTGCAAACTGGAAGTACTTGGTACATTCTTATAATACACACTATATTCTTTTTTAAAAAAGGATTATAAACATATATAATTATAAACCCTCATTTCATTCCAATTCAGTTCTATCATTAGTAATCATTAAAATCTTAACATCTTTAACATTTCTTTTCAATTAAATATGATACTTCCTTAAAGACACATATAATCTCCATAATTATTTTTTGCCTTATTTCTCTTCACATATGTTTTGTAAATCATTAAATATACCTTTTGTTACATTTATTTATTGACAAGCATTTTACTAAGTTACGATAACTATTTTATCAAACAATTTAATCATACATTGTTTCATATTTTTTGAAATTATTTCTATTTTTAATATAACAATGCTATCTTATGTACCTTTGCAGAATCCCTTTTTCCATGATTCCCTCTCTTCTTCTCCCTCCCCTTTTTGCCCCCTTGTCTCTCTACTTCTAATTCTCTCTTCTGCATTTCCCTCTTCTGTTGCTTTCTGATTTTATACTTATTTTTCACTCTATTCTTTTTGGGGGGTTGTTTTCCCCAATCTTAAACTTTCCATTCTCTTTCCCCGCTTTCATTTTTTTTCCCCACCTAAGATTACTTGTTCATTAAAGATGGCTTCTTCTTTGTCCCAATCTTCTTGTTCTGCAGGCATTTCTTGTTGTTTCTCATAGTTCCAAATCTTCATTTCTAAGAACTGAAATACGAAGCCAAAAGAACCTCTCCCTTCTTGTGCATCTTCTTTGTACTTTTTAAGTTCCATTTTCAGTTCTTCTAAAAGTGGAGCCATTTTAAACAGTTTTAAACAACCACCCGATTGATTTTAGTCATTCAAATGCAATAACCAAGAATCCAGAGATCACCAAGTAATCAAAATAGTCCCAAGGTGTTTCTTCTTCTTTTTTCACTTTCTCTTCCTGGGGTTTTATTATTTTGTTGCAATGTTTCAGTTAAGATGTATCTTTTGAAGTCTTGTTGAGATTTTGCTGTAAGTTCTTTTTAATTCCAGCCAGTCTCCTCCCTTCCAGATCCTGTCCTTTTATTCTTTTTCTCTCCTTTCCTGTTTTCAAAAGCTTTTAATTATCCAAAAATCTTTATTATCCCTTTGACTTTTTATTTTCAGCATTAAATGCCTATTAATGTCAAAGTGGATTTTTTTCCAATTTCTTGCTTAAGTCTCTTAGCTGTCAGTATAGGAAGAGGAGGAAAAAAAACAAATCCTTTCCTTTTTCTCTCTCCTTTGCAGCTTAGAAATCTTCTTAGGGAACAATATTATTGTTTTCTTTTAATAGTTTCAATTCCAGGGTACCTTATTTGTTGCTTTTGCTGTTTGACCCAGTCAACCAAAACTTTCTCTTCTTATCTTCCTCCTGCACATTCTTTTCCGATCAAGTTCTTCTTTGTGGTTGCCATTTCTGACCACCGCTACAACCGCCTTTGGGAAAGGGAGTAATGGGCAGCTGGCGAGGAGAGATGCGGCTCTCCTCAACCCTACAGGAAGTCTCCCCCTCTTCACCACCTCTACGGCGTGGCTTAGCCCTGAAACCAGCCAGCTCGGGGCACTCCAGCGGCGAGCACGGATAGAAACTGCACAGAGACGCGGTTTCGATCTGTCACCGAAGAAGCTCAAACCGGAAGTCCCGGGGGCTGCTTCTTTCCGCTTCTTTCTTCTTCTGCTTTTGGCTGCACGCAAGGAAAGCAGCAAAAGTCTTTCTTTCTCTCCCACAAACTCCGCCAGAAATGAGTCTTTGGGACCCTGCAAGGCCTCCTGCTCCAAGAGGCTGCACCATTCTGGTGGAGTTTGGGGGAGACAAAGAAAGACTTCTGCTGCTTCTGCTGCTTTCCTTGAATGAAGCCAAAAGTCTCTCTCCCCTGCCCCCCGAGAACGGAGCTGGAGACAGTATCCTGCAATCCCAAATCAAGAACGATCGATCAGGAGGAAAACATTTAAAATTATGAGTTTGGTGGTCCCTGAGGTCCAAAAAGTTGGTGACCCCTGGTCGAGATCAGTGGTCGCCAACCAGTGGGCCGGGGACACTAGTGGTCTGTGAGAAAATTTTGATGGTCCACAGCGAAATGTCCTCCCCCACAAAGCATGGGAACACATGGCTGCACCGCCCACATGGCCTGCCCACCCAGTGGCTCCCACCCTTTGGCTGAGTGCAAACCTTAACTTGAGTAGAGCCATGCGAGCCGGAACTGGAAGGTAAGACCAATGGCAGGGGAGGGAAATCCGCTCCGGGGTGGCTTGCTGA
>NW_020769536.1:426095-438593 GCF_900518735.1 Pseudonaja textilis | reverse complement strand
GGAGGAGGAGGAGGAAGAGGGGAGGAGGAGGAGGAGGAGGAGGAGGAAGAGGAGGAGGAAGAAGAACAGGAAGAGGAGGAGGGAAAGGGGAAGGAGGAGGAGGAGGAGGAGGAGGAGGGCGGTCCTTATAGCTCTGTGAGCTTGGTGGTTAGAAAACGTTTCCTCACCCAACTAGGGGACATCATCAGTGCTAGAAGGGAGTGGGGTTTGCTCTCACCACTGATTGTCTGATTTAGTAGTTTCTTCCCTTTAGGAATCCAAAAGACCAAAATGCCTCCTTACCGGCAATCAAAACTCAGGGAAGCGACGGTTAACCCCCAAATTAATATGAGACCAACAATGAAGAAGCAAACAATTTCCCAATCAAGAAGCAACCAACACAGCCAAACAAACAGTCACAGCAGGCTAATGAAGGAATGGCCAGGAAAAAGCAACAACACCGCCACCGACACAGACAGGGCAAGCCACGGTATGTAAACAGAGAGCAAGCCCCACCCTCTTCTAGCACTGGTGACATTCCCTAGTTGGGTCATGAAACGTCAACAAGAAGACCAAGGTCAGGGAGCACCAAGGACTCCACAGTCCTCCTTCCTTCTTTTTCTCTGCAAACTCCACTCCCTTGTAGCACTGAGGGGGGTCGTGAAACGTCTGCAAGGAAACCACCAGGCTCAAAGAACACAAAGATTCCCCGGTCCTTTTTTTTTTCCCTCGTCTTCCTCCTCCTCTTCCTCCTCCTCTTCCTCCCCCCTCTTCTTTTTCTCTGCAAACTCCACTCCCTTGTAGCACTGAGGATGTTATGTTACTAGCTGGGTCATGAAGCAAGGAAATCACCAAACTCAGAGAACGCAAGGATTCCCCGGTCCTTTTTTCTTCTTCTTCTTCTTCCTCCTCCTCCTCTTCCTCCCTTCTTCTTTGCAAACCCCACCCCCTCCTAGCACTCATAGTGTTCCCAAGCTGGTCATGAAACGGCTGCAAGGAAACCACGAAGCTCAGGGAGCACCAAGAACCCCAAAGTCCTCCTCCTCCTCCTCTCCACAAACCCCGCTCCCTTCTAGCACGGAGGAGGTTCCCTAGTTGGGTCACGAAACGTCTTCAGGAAAACCACCCAGCTCAGAGAGCACCAAGGATCCCAACCCCTCCCCGGCCCTCCTCCTCCTCCTCCTCCGATTCTCACTCTTTAACCCTGACCTTCAAATACTCCCTTTCATTTTTTTAAGCTCAAAACCGCCCAAGGAGCTGCTGTCTACAGAGGAATTATTGAGTCTGTCATCTGCACCGCTATCACTGTCTGGTTTGGTTCTGCAACCCAACGGGACCGAGCAGAGCATGATTAGGACTGCAGAAAAAACAACTCTATTCTATTCTATTCTATTCTAATGCTATATTTTATTATTCTATTCTAATTCTATTCTATTCTAAAGTTTATTATTCCTTCTATTCTATTCTATTCTATTCTAATTCTATATTTTATCTATATTTTATTACTCTATTCTATTCTAATTCTATTCTATTCTAAATTTTATTATTCCTTCTATTCTATTCTATTCTAATTCTATATTTTATCTATATTGTATTATTCTATTCTATTCTAAATTTTATTATTCATTCTATTCTATTCTATTCTATTCTAATTCTATATTTTATCTATATTTTATTATTCTATTCTATTCTAATCTTTTATTATTCTATTCTATTCTATTCTATTCTACTCTACTCTACTCTACTCTACTCTACTCTACTCTACTCTACTCTAGTCTAGTCTAGTCTAGTCTAGTCTAGTCTACTCTACTCTATTGTACTATTGAGCGGTGTATACAGTGGTAAATACAATCTTATATCAGAAAAAGTCCCTTGAGAGAACCAACGCAGGTGGGACTGGCAATGCAAAGCTCCCTGTTCAAAGCCTCCCAGCTCCGCCTAGCCAGGGCTGACCTCAGAATCCCCTCACATTTGCTCAGGGTCTGGCTGCCTCCCGCCCCCCCCCCCCCCCCCTTAAGATCTCTGCCCCGCTCCCTCCGATGCCCTTGCCGGCCCGCCAAAGAGATACCTGCAATTCCTTTATCCAGGAGCAATGCCAGTAAGAGAGGCCAACCCATTTGACGAAGAATTCGCGCTCCGAACGTCCCTGGAGCAACTTGGGAGGCGGGTCGTCCGGGTTGCTGTCAGGGGGCACGGGGACCGCAACCGGCGTGGGGGGCTCTCCCCACCGCCAGTGGAGAATCTTCTGGACCCGGCCTTTTAGCATGGGGCACTGCGAAGAGGAAGAAGGAGCCATCAGAAATCAGGGCGCTGATCTCGCCCGCCTGCCCTCCTGGAGACAATGCAGGTATTCCTTCACTTACAACAGTTCATTTAGCGACCAACGTTACGGCGGCACTGAAAAAAGGGGGGGAGGGCTGTTTTGACCCGTTTTCACGCTTACGGCCATCGCAGCAACCCCCGTGACCGCGGGGAATGCTGGGACGGTCGTTAAGTGCGACGAGTGGCCCTAAGCCGCTTTTTTGCAATGCCGTTGAAACTTCGAAAGGCCGCTCAGTGAACTTTTGTAAGTTGAGGACCACCAGAAGGATATATACATTTCAAGATAGAGGGTGAGGGGTGAGGAACCCTCTCCCTCCTCCCAGCCTCCCTGGTCACCCCGCCGTCCGGAATCCTTCCCCAGTCCTTCCTCACCGTGCAGCGGGGGCACAGCCATTCCCCGTTGGGGATCTCCGGGAGGGGTGGGTTGAGGCAGTGGATGTGATAGGAAGAGATGCAAGCGTCACAGCACAGGAGCTCCCCGCCGTCCTTGCAGACCCGGCAGTATTCCATGTGGTCGTCCTCCTCTTCCTTCTCGTCCAGCTCACCTTCGTATTCCTCATCCTCCTCCTTCGGTTCCCACTGTACCCCTTCTTTCTCCTGTAAGCCAGGGACACGACAACCACAACACCACCAGAAAAAGAGAGAGAGAGAAAGAGAAAGACACACACAGAGACAGACAGAGAGAGAGAGAGAGAGAGAGAGATGGATTATGGTACGAGGGTTCAGCCCAGAGCAGGGCTGAGGAGTCTAAATGAAGAGGAAGTAAAAACTCCGGCAATGATGTGCAAGAAATTTGAAAAAAGAGGGGTGAGCGGGTTTTTTTTTAAAAAAAAAACATTTGGGGGGTGGTCCAGAATCACTTGCTAGAATTCAGGATTCGATATAAAGAGTATCCGAGGGAGGCTCGGTGGCCAAGACGCTGGGCTTGTCGATCAGAAAGTCCGGCAGTATTGGCGGTTCGAATCCCTAGCGCCCCGTGACGGAGTGAGCTCCCCGTTCCTGGTCCCGGCTTCTGCTAACCGAGTCGTTCGAAAGCGCGCGCAAAAAATAAAAATAAAAATGCAGGTGGAAAAATAGGGACCCCCTTGGTGGGAAGGGGGCAACGTTCCGTGCGCCTTCTTTGGCGTTTAGTCCTGCCGGCCACGTGACCACGGAGACGTCCTCGGACAGCGCCGGCTCTTCTTCAGGTTTGTAACAGAGACGTGAGCAGCGCCCCCTAGAGCCGGAAACGACTGGCGCGGATGCGCGAGTGGATTTACCTTGACCTTTCCTTAAAAGAGATCCAGTTCCAGATCTTTGCAGGTCCCCAGCATGACTCTCCCTCTTTACGGGTAGTCCTCGGCTTACGACCCTTTTAGGTTCAGCCTAAAATTCCCATCGGGGAGCAAGACAGAGGCGAAGGGAACTTTGTCCCAGTTTCGTCCACCTGTCTTATCACAGTTGTTAAGCGAATTGTGGCTGTGGTTTAACACAGTCGCACCGCTGTTAAAGGAATCCGGCTTCCTTACTGACTTTGTTTGGCAGAAGAATGACAAAGGGGGGTCACGTGACCCGCTTCCCCCCCACACACCCCCCAGGGCGACGCTGCCACTGTCGTAAATACGAATCGGTTGCCGAGCATCGGGGTTTTGATCAGGTGACCACAGGGATGCTGCAACATATGCGAGCAGTAAAAAACAGTTGCATTTTTTCAATGCCGTTGTAACCTTGAACGGCTGTAAGTCAAGGAACTACCCGTACTGTTCTAGCGAGACGGGAGGCGCCTTCGCGGGGCAGAATCATAACAGAACAACAGAACTGGAAGGGACCTTGGAGGTCTTTTAGTCAAGCAGGAGACCCTACCCCGGGAGTCTTCAAACTTGGCAAGTTTAAGACTTGTGGACTCCCAGCTCCCAGAATTCCTCCTCCAGTCTCATATCAGCTCAGGGATACCGGGAGCTGGAAGTCCACGAGTCTTAAACTTGCCAAGTTTGAAGGTCCCTGCCCTCCACCACTTCCCACAAATGGCTTTCCAGTCTTTTCTGGAAAGCCTCCAGGGATGGAGCACCCATGACTCCAGAAGCCAACAGAACCTCAGAGCTGGAAGGGACCTTTGAGGTCTTCCAGTCCAACCCCCTGCTAGGAGGGCCAACCCAAAGGCAGGGAACCCCGAAGCACCTGAGCAGACAGGAGTCCTTCCCGAAAACCCCAGCTCGTCTCCGTGTTCCTGTGCACGTAGCAGCCCCCCACTTCCACAGTCCCTCCCTTTCCACCCTCCCCGGCCCACCAGCCGCACCCCAGGCTTCCAAGTCCGACTCACAGGAATCCGCCCAGGTGCAGTCATTCAGCAGAAATCCGAATTTCCCAGAGGGTTTGGATGCAAAGCAGGGAAGGAGGGCTGGATGCCCACTTATATTTGGTCTGCCAGTCACACGGCCACGCCCACCCGGTCACACGGGGCCCCCTGGCCACACCTACCCAAGTCACACAGCTGTCTAGCCACGCCCACCCGAGTCACATGGCCGTGCCCACCCAAGTCACGTGACCACCTGGCCACCCCCAACCAACAAAACCACGCTCACCAACCAAGCCACCTCCACAGAAGCAGTGGTTAAAAAAAATGTGAACCCCACCACGTCCAAACTGGAGGGTTGGGAGACGGGGGGGGGGGAGGCTAACTGGGAGAGGTTGCCCGTGGTGCAGCCAAGAGGCAAGGAAGAAAGGCGAGCGGCTTACGCAGTGAGGGCAGCTCCATTTGCCCTGCGGGGCCTTGTCTAGCTCCGGATCCAGGCACACCAGGTGATAAGCTCTGGGACACGAGTCGCACAGGATGATCTCCCCGCCCTGCTGACACACCTCGCAATAGTCTTGGTGGTCGGTCTCGTAGCCGTCGGCCTCTTCTTCACCGGCAACTGCCAACCCGGGGGAGGGGAGAGAGAGAGAAAGGAAAAAAGGGGGGAGGGGTCATCCCTGGCGTCCCACCCCACGCGCTGTCTGCTCTAGTCCTTCTTATAGACGAAACCCTCCAGCATTATCTTGCTACGGACATCAAAAGTTGGGGAAAAAAAGATCTGCCCTTTTTCAACAACAAATGCCCTCTTCTCCTTGTCGGTTAGAAGTTAATCAGGTGCCCCCTTCCTTCCTGGGCGATCAGAGAAGGCTTTGCTACATCTACCTCCTGTTGCGGCCCACCTGCGGCCAGCACTGAGCTGGCGGCAGATTCAGACAGCGAGGAGGTTGGGGAGGAACCTGGGCCAGTCCTGGAGTCTGGGAAAGGCTCGGACGAGGGCTCTGCGTCGGAGGCAGAGATGGGGCCAGGGCCGTCTGACATTTCCCAGCTGCCTATGGAGTCGGAAATCAGTGGGGCAGAAGAGCAGCTGGAGCCTGTTCCCAGTGTGTGCATGCACAGAGCTGCCAGAAGAATGGAACAGCTATGGAACAAAGGTCACACTCAGAAGTAAAGGCATGGGTCAGGGGTAGTCAACCTTTTTATACCTATCGCCCACTTTTGTATCTCTGTTAGTAGTAAAATTTTCTCTAACCGCCCACCGGTTCCACAGTAATGGTGATTTATAAAGTAGGGGACAAAACCTCTACCGCCCACCATGAAAGCTGGAACGCCCACTAGTGGGCGGTAGGGACCAGGCTGACTCCCACCGGCATAGGTGGACAGTGAATGGCCCCTCCCATAGGGAATAAAGAGGAGTGAGGCGGGGTTGCAGGAGACAATTAGTTCAAATTCATTTGGGTGAAGATCTGTTCCTGACTCCTTGCAAAGTATTATCTGCCACAGCATGGCGTTTGGAAACTATCGGCCTGGCAACTCTCAGTCAGTAGTTGTGAAATCTCACGAAAGACTGTTCGCTGGGATTTTGCCGGAGAGGAATTCCCTTTAAAACCTAAACAAAAGGGGTTTTATTGGGACGAGGAGTCGGCTTCGTGATCTTAGGGAAGCCTAGGTCGGAAACCTCCCCGGGCGATAACCTTAACCTCACCTTTCTTCTTCTTTCGTCCAGGTCGACCTCGCCTGACTTTCTTGACCCTTCCTGAACTATCCGAACGCACGGAAGAACTGTGAACACTGGAGTTGTCCAGGTCGGATTCTTCTTCCGGTTCCGCCACTTCGTCGCTCTGAAACAAATGCTGTACATAACCGGAGCGGCCCTCCATTAGGAAAAAGCCACAAAGAGGCCGAGATGAAGAGGGACGGTGGGAAGGGGACGGAAAGGAAAGGGAGGCGGGGGGGGCCCTAACTTCGGAGCTATGGCCCAAAAGCCGGCGGAAAGAAGCAAGGAGAAGCTTTCCACCTGACCCCATCCAGCTACGAGAGGTTCAACCGGCTACAGAATTGACCAACCTAGTTCAGCTATAAAAGGTTGGGTCTTGGGGACTGCATGCAGGTCTATGTCACACGGCAAAGGTTGAAGGATGGGAAGAAAGGCTATGAAGGTGGATGTTATAAACAAGCAAGCAGTCGCAACCATGCTGCCGTAGTCCGTAAAAGGAATCATAAAAGCCAAGGATCCTGTCGAAAGGGTCCCACCAGCACTGCCAGGGCTTAGAGCAAGGGTGGGTCCAACTCTGGCAACTTCAAGGCTTGTGGACTTCCAATTCTCAGAATTGAATTCAAAGTTTTCAACTCCCAGAATTGAACTCCCAGAGTTAAATTCAAAACTCATCCACTCCCAGAAATTAAACTCAAGGTTTTCAACTCCCAGAATTGAACACAAAGATCTCCCAACTCCCAGAACTGAACTCAAAATGTTCAATGCCCAGAACTGAGCTCAAAATCTTCCAACTCCCGGAACTGAACTCAAAAGTTTTCAACTCCCAAAACTCAAAAGCCTTTAGATCTCTGGACTCCCAATTCCCAAAGCTCCCTAACCAGCTGTGGGGAATTGAAGTGCACCGGCCTTAAAAGTTGCCAAGGTTGGAGTCACCCCTGGCTTAAGAGTCATCGCTTGTGGCTGGTGGTAACCTGCGTGGCGTGCGTAATTGAAATTAAAGAGCTTAATTTGCAGAACAGCCATCGGTCACAGGAATTAGCTCGCTTTGAGACGGACCGGCAGCCTCTTTCTCAAAAAAGCCCCAAAAGCTCTTCCTTCCTGGCTAATTTTGCCCAGAAACGCCAAGGCCAGCTCAGGGTTCACATTCACGCACACAACTCCAACGGAAGCGCGCCTTACTGAGCTGCTCTTCTTGCGCTTCCCGCCGATCACGCCCAACTTGATCTTCAGGGGCGCCATCTTCTTCCCCTTTCCCTTCCTCTTCATCTCGGGGACGCGAGGGCTTTTGCTCCGCTTCTTGTGGCCGGGTCCTGGGGAGGGGGAGAAGGAAGGACCTTTGGGGTGAACAGTCAACGGTTGGCCCTGGTCGGAAAGAGCCGCGGTTGTCCCGGGGGCGCTCCAAAGCGGCGAGCAGATGGCAAACCTTGGCAAGGGAGGCTCGGCATAATTACATCCCAACGAGATGCTTGCAGAAAAAGCGTAAGCATCTTGGCTGTCGCCCTGTCCGCTCTAAAAGGTAAGAAGTAAAAGGTTCCCCTCGCACATCCGTGCTAGTCGTTTCCGGCTCTAGGGGACCGTTGCCCATCTCCGTTACAAAGCCGAAGAGCTGGCCCTGTCCGAAGACGCCTCCGTGGTCATGTGGCCGGCAGGAATAAACGCCAGGAGGCACACGGGACGCTGTTTACCTTCCCACCCTATTTTTCTACTTGCATTTTTTATTTTTTTTAAACGTGCTTTCGAACTGCTAGGTTGGTTGGCAGAAGCTGAGACAAGGAACGGGAGCTCACTCCGTGACGTGGCGCTAGGGATTCGAACCGCCGACCTTTCTGATCGACGAGTGCAGCGTCTTAGCCGCTGAGCCCACCATGTCCCTCCTCTCCACTCTGCTCGCCTGCACGGAACCAAACCCGGGGAGGAGAAAACGTGACAGGGGAGGGGTAAGACCACTCAAAGTTGGCCCTTTTCCGTTCTCCGGGAAGGTTGGAGCCTGCCCAGCGGAAGCGTGGAAGGCCGAGGGACACTTAACCTCGGGTTGAGGGTGAACAACTTAGGCCGAAGTTTGCCCAAGGAAGCAAGGGGCCTCTTTATACAGGAACATCCCGTGCTTGACCTCTCAACTCTGAGAGGCAGGTAAAAGCAAAGGTCTTCTGCTTTTAGGTCCAGGATGCAACGCCCTGACTCTTGACCTTCATCCTGGAACTATCTCAACCCTGAAATATGGGCACACTCTCCTATTTGTGGAGTGTGGACTCCTTCATGTGGTGGTTTTCTTGCAGAGGTTCCGGGACCCAGCTAGGTAACATTATCAGTGCTAGAAGCACCTGAGGGCAGGAGAAGAATCAACGGGTGGAAGCTAAGAGGAGCAACCTAGAACTAAGGAGAAATTTCCTGACAGTGAGGACAATTAACCAGTGGAACTACTTGCCACCAGAAGTTGCGGATGCTCCAACACTGGAGGTGTATAGGAAGAGAACAGACAATCATAGGGTCTCCTGCTTAGCAGGGGGGTGGACTAGAAGACCTCCCAAGGTCCTTCCAACTCTGTTATTCTACATAAGAAAGGAGTGGGGTTTGCAGAATGGAGGGAGGAGAGAGGAGGAGGAGGAGGAGGAGGAGGAGGACAACATGATGATGATGACTCTGGGGTCCTTCTCTGAGCTTGGTAATTTTCTTGCAGACATTTAATGGCTCAACTATCTAACATCATCAGTGCTAGAAGGGAATGAGGTTTGCTCCCTATCTATATACGGTCGCCTGCCCCGGCCATGTTGGTAGATGCGTAGTAGCTTCCTTGGTTGTTCTTTGATTGGGGAATTGTTTTCTGCTTCACTGCTTGTCTGGGGTTAATCCCTGCTTATCTGGGGTGTGAGCTGTTGGAGAATTGTGTGTTCCTTGCAGCACTGATGATACGATTTAGGAAGGTCACGAAACATCGAATGTGCAAATTGGAGGTCAGCACGCTCTACACAGAAAACCACCAAGTGCAGAGAGCACAAAGCAGCCCACAATCCCCCCCACCTTCTCCTCCTCCTCTCCAAACACACCCCTCCCTTTTCTAGCACTGATGATGTGCCCTAGTTGGGTCGTGAAACATCTGCAAGAAAACTAGAGAGCACCAAGGACCCCCGGAGTCCAACCCCCAAGCTACAAAACTCCTCTTCTATTCACAGCTTCTCTTTCTTAGCAATACCAATATTCTCTATGGGTGACGGCTCGTCTCTGGGCATCGAAGAGCTGACCGGACCCATCCAGAAACTGCCCCTCTTCGTGCCCCCACCCCTCCGGGGAAAAGCTGCTACTCACCTTTGCCCTCTTTGGTTTTGGCTTTGCGGATGGGAAGAGGCTGAGCCGGGGGCTGCAGCAGGTGTTGGGGCTCAGGTGAAGGGATCACAGCCGACACGGCGGCTGAGACTTGTTCTGCTACGGCGGCCGCAGCGGCGGCGGCCGCAGCAGCCACGGCGGCCGTCGATCCTTTGAAAGGGTTGTTGGCACTGAATTCTCGCCACTTGGCTCCCATAATGGTCATCATTTTGGACATGGGGATCTTGGGGTTCTTTTTGGCAATGAGAGGCCTGGAGGGAGGAGAAGGGGGGTGGGGGAAAGGGTCAAACAAACTCAAAGAGAGGCTAAGCAAAACATTTCATGGATAAAAATCCTAAAGGGGAAGTCAAGAAGCATGGGAAACAGTGAAAAATACGATAATAAAAGCCCAGTCCAACACAACTGGAAAAGAAAAACAAGAAATCCAAGAAGTCGCACAAAGATCTCTCCGATAAACTGAAAGACAAAGCGGATTAAGTACGAAAACGGAAAGGGGGACACCTCGCTAGCGCAGAATATCAGCAGGCAGTCTGAATCTGCAAAGATTCAAGTTTTTGAAAGATGAAGAGCCGATCCTCCGCGTTGAATTACGACCTAACGGGCACCTAGATGGCCAGACCGACATCCCCTCGCCTTTCTTTCGTGAACAAGATTAAGAGGCCCACCACAGAACGTCCCCAAGGTGCCTTTTCTTTCTTTTTTTTTTTTTCCAAGAGGCAACTAGACTTTTTGGGTTCTTTTCCTTGAAGACGTTTCGCTTCTCCTCCAAGGAGCTTCTTCAGCTCTGAGCTGGATGGAGGATGGAAGGACTGATACGCCTTGCAGACAGCTGGTCATTGGCATCCTTTTTTCAGAGACCCGCTGAGGCCGCTTGGAGGTTTGTCTGTGTTTTTTTTTTTTTTTTTTTGGCCTTGGGGGGGGGGGGGTGGTGCCTTCGTGGGGGGGGGGGGGGACTGAAAGGAGCTGCGTTGTGGAGTTGTGCTTCTTGCAGGATCCCAAAAGGGGGCCAGCAGAACTATTTATTATCAGGTTCTAAAAGGGAACGTGAGGATGGAGCCACTGAGGGGGTCCAACAAACAGTTTAGGCTGGAAATCTCTGAACATATCACACATCAGATGCTGGGGAAGAGGGTGGGTGGGTGGGTGGGAATATAAAATTAAAAATGGCTAGCCGAGATAAGAGGGAGTCTGCTCCTCCAGCGAGCTGCAGCATCGCACAGCAGTTGCTTCCGCTCCCTCCTCCCCCAGGAATCAGACACACACACACACACACACACACACACACACACACGCACAAACACACACACGCACAAACACACACCAAAGTAGAGGATTAAAGGGGCTCTTATCAGTCTCCAGGGAAGACAAGAACTGCCAAATTGGAACAGGCCAACGCTCCATTTAATCCGGCCGGGGCCGATGGGGCGCTCGAGCGAGTGGGAGGAACGATGTTGAAATCTTGGCAGAGCCAGAGGCACAAGCTTCCTGATGTTCTCACCCGCCCACTCACGACCCCCCCTCCCCCTCATCTCACCCCCCCCCGCCCCACCCATTCAAGCCCCCAACCTCCCAGCCAAGAACCCCGAAGCAGAAGACATCCATCATTTGCAATTGTTCTGCTCGTCGGCTGTCAACACTGACAGCCCCGTAGGATGATGTCTGACCTGACATTGGGGGGGGGGGGGGGGGGGGGGGGCGCTTCAACCTACCAAGAGCATTGGTTGAAAATGGGATAAGGTCCGGCTAAAATGCCTCCAAGGTTCCTGTCATTCTGTGAGGCTGACTAGCTTGCCTCCAGAAGTTGTGGGTACACCAATGTTCCCCCCACCCCACCCCTCAAAAAAACACCGGACAGCCACTTGTCCAGAATGGTATAAGGAATCCAGAGGATGGGGGGGTGGGGGTTGGACTAGAAGACCTCCGAGGTCCCTTTCAACTCTGTGGTTCTGAATAGCTTTTGCCTCTAGAAGTTGCGGGTGCTCCAACACTGGAGGTTTTTAAGAAGAAGACTGGACAGCCATTTGTCCAGAATGGGATAGGGTCCCTGGCTTGAGCAGGGGGTTGGACTAGAAGACCTCCCAGGTCCCTTCCAACTGTTATTTCAAAAAGGAGGAGGAGGAGCAGGAAGAAGAGGAGTGGAAGAGGAGGAAGAGGAGGAGGAGGAAGAGAAAGAGGAGGAGGAGGAAGAAGAGGAAGGAGAAGGAGGAGGAAGAGGAGAGGAGGAGGAGAGGAAGAGGAGGAAGAGGAGGAGAAGAGGAAGAGGAGGAGGAGGAAGAGGAGGAGGAGGAGGAGGAGGAAGAGGAGAGGAGGAAGAGAGGAAGAGGAGGAAGAGGAAGAAGAGAAGGAAGAGGAGGAAGAGGAGAGGAGGAGGAGAGGAAGAGGAGGAGGAGGAAGAGGAGGAGGAAGAGGAAAGAAGGGCCTCCTGCTTGAGCAGGGGGTTGGACTAGAAGACCTCCAAAGTCCCTTCCAACTCTATTATTCTTTGGTCTATGGATCCCTGGGCTGGCAGAAAATCACAGCAGGACCAACCTAGCTTAGGTCTGCAGAGTTAGCCCTCCAATTACAACAGCTCATTTAGTGACCATTTGAAATGAGAACGGCACAGGAAAAAAAAAAAGCGGCCCCCGGGGCCAGGGCTGTTTTTCACCCTTACAACCGTTGCGGCATCCCCACGGTCACGTGACCAAGATTCGACTGCTTGCAACTGGTTCCTATTTATGATGGTCACAGCATCCCAGCCACACGTGATCCCCCCTTTTTTTGGGGGGGGGGGGGCAACCTCCCGGAAAGCAAAGTCCGGGGGGGGGGGAATCCGCCAGATTCACTGAACGACCGGGGTCATTAAACTTAATTAACTGCAGCGATGGCTTTATCCTTTCCTTCTTCTGAG
>NW_020769536.1:392399-407206 GCF_900518735.1 Pseudonaja textilis | reverse complement strand
AAAGCTAACAAAGGATTTGGGGAGGAAATGGGAAGGGGAGGGGAGAAAGAGAGAGAGAGAGAGAGAGAGAGAGAGAGAGAGAGAGAGAGAGAGAAGGAATGCAGATGAGTAGCCATAACTGCAAATTATAATAAACCAAGCCTACTTAGACAAACAGCGTTTTATGTTTCGAGTTAATACCAAAAAGAAAAATGGGCAGCCAATCTGAAAAGCAAAAATAAATAATAATAATAATAATAATAATAATAATAATAATAATAATAATAATAGAACGGCTCCTTTTATCTGTGTCAGTTAATGGCGGAGAGAATAACAGCCATTTTTTCCATTAGTGAGAAATCTTAAATCGCGAGGATAAAGAAATAAATAAAGAAATAAAGTCATGCAGGGAAGGGAGCGGTGAGGAGAAGGGGAGGAAAAGGCCTATTTGGTGACAGATTTGGAAAGATTTATGGGGGTGGGGGGGTGGGGGAGGCTCAATTTTGCGGTTTCCGTCTTCAAAAACCGCGTGGAAAAAAAAAAAGGAGCTGGGATGTTTTTAAACTCTGCACCTTTTCCACAGTTGAAGGAAGGGGAAGAAGGAAGGCAAAGGAACCCAAGCAGCCGATGGGCTTTCCGAAAGAGCCTGACAGCCAGCTGTCAACTTCAGCCTGTTGCTGAGATCAGGAAAGGTGTGTGTGTGTGTGTGTGTGTGTGTGAGACTGTCTGTCTGTCTGTCTTCCAGCTGCTTACCAGACCATAAGAGCATCTGCTGGCAAGAAGCCCTGCTGGGGAACAGCGGGCCTGGTTGCAAACCCCTAACCCTTACCAGCTGGGTGAGGTCACGGGCCTCTGACACCGGGATTCGCCGGCCTTTTGGGCATTGCGGAGGAGGAAGGAAGGAAGGAATCTACGCGGTGGGGGAGCCGGAGACCGGAGAGAAAGGAAGGGCTACGGCAGGTTAGCTTCCAGAATTAAGTGGCAGCTTGGGAAAATCAGAGCAGAGGCCAGGTTTAAGTGTCTCTAGGCTGTTTGGGGCCGCCTGCAATTTCTTTTTTTAAAAAAATGGCGGGTACTTTTTTTTTTTTAAATCTTCTCTCAGGCCCCATCCTCACTTTGACCAGGGGCCTTGCTCCTGCTTATACTAACTTTCGTTGAGAAGCGCCATCCTGACCGCCGCTTGGCTTTTATTGAAGGGGCTCTGCTCTTGACCCTATTTTGTCATTCACCGACCACTGCTTGCACTTTCCCTTCTCTTTACTCTTCCCCTTTCTTTTCTTTGCTCTTTCCTTCCCTCCTTCCTTTCTTCTTTCCCATTTCCCTTCCTTTCCCCCTTTCCTTTCTTTTCTATTTCTCCTCCTTCACTTTCTTTCCTCTTTTCTATTTCCTTTCCTTTCCTTCCCCTTCCCTTTCTTTTCCCCTTCCCTTCCTTCTTTCATCTTTCTTCTCCCCTTTTCCTTTCCCCTTTTCCTTTCCTCTACCTCCCCTTCCCTTTCTTTTCTATTTTCCTTTCCTTTCTTACCCTACCCCCTCCCTCTTCCTCAAAAGCCCAGAGATCCTTTCCAATCTAAATCTGGTTTCAATTGTGCCGAACTGGAAAAAACAAAAAGTTTTAGCCACTATTTGCATATTTCTGCAGCCCCCTAATTTGGACCTGGACCTGCCACCTGAGAGGCAGCTTCGAAACCAGTTAAAATAAACCAAGACGTTTCCAGGAAGGAGCCAGCAAGCAGACTGCAGTGGCAGCAGACAAAGTCTTAAAATTATCCCCTCCCTTGGAGATTGCAAAACGCAGCTTTGGGCTAAATTAAAAACCCCAATCTTCCATTTTGGCCTCTTGAGGTCCACTGTGATACAGAGATTAAGGTGACAGGATAGGACCAGGGAGAAGGCAGGCTCAAGCCACCCTGCCTCAATTTTTGGGAGTTCCCCGGGTGGGTTTGGGGTAATCCCGCTCTCTCATCCTAATCTACTTCGCAAAGTTGTTGTGAGAGAAGGGAACATCACGTGCACCCCAAAAAGGCAGGATAGAAATCGAACAAATAAATCATCAGCTCTCCTACCTTCACAGGAACCAGGGACGTTTGTTCTCACAATCTAAAGAAGAAAGTCACGTCTTTCCGTTTGGCAGATGAGATTTCTTGCCCCCAACACAGTAATGGGGGGAAAACTCACAGAGCACATGATCACCACAAACCGGGTATTTCAATCTTTCCAAATTTGCTATCATAACGTCCAAATATTACAGGCTTAATGTACCTTTTTTACTAAACTAAAGTGGGGGGACGACTTTAAGCAGCCTAAACCATCCCCTATTATGTGTAGAAGTCTCTTTTGCCCCTATTCTGTTAACGAAAAAGAATCAGATTCCTAAAAGTCAATTGTTGGCACCAGATCTGCTTTCATAAACTCATGCTCGGGCCTTCGATCTTTACCTAAATGTAGGACTTTATATTTGCCCCTGTTAAAATTCATCTTGGATTGTCTCACGACTCCTGCTTGACAAGACCTTCCCAAATTTTGATGTGGTCCTTTAAGATGCTCGCTATCCCCTCTCCCCTACACACATACACACGCACCCCGCACACAGTTTGTGTCACCTGAAAAATTTTGAATTTTCTAACTCCTTATCTGAGCCATTGACAAATATGTTGAGCAGCAAGAAACCTAAAACAGAGCCCCATTCAATCCTTCCTTGTCACCTGTCCAGATAGCCCTTAACTCACAACAGTTCCTTTAGTGGCTTTTCAAAAGTTACATTGCTGAAAAAAGGGACCTTTTTCACACTTAGGACCCCTGCAGCATCCCAATGGTGTCGTGCTCAGAATTCAGACGCTCAGCAACTGACTCATACTTACGATGGTTTCAGCGTCCCGAGGTCACGTCATCCCCCTTTTGCGACTTTCTGACAAGCAAAAGTCAATGGGGAAGCTGGATTCACATAACAACTGGGTTACTACCTTAACAGTTGCAGTGATTTGCTTAACAACTGTGGGCAAGAAAGGTTGTCAAATGGGGCAAAATTCACTTAACAACTTTCAGAAATGTTGGACTCCATTGTGGTCCTAAATCGAGGGTTATCGGTATTCATTGGATATATATTCTTTTTTTCCAACCAACTTTGAGTACTCCAGGCCATTATTTTGCCATCCTTTCTTTATAAAAACCATTCCTACGGCCAGCTAAACTAGTAAAATTTAGTTTGATAAATACTCGCTGGCTCCCTACATTGTTTTCTAAATATTCCCAATCTAACGCCTTCATAATATGAGTTTTGCCTGGTAACATCCAGTGAACCAGGACTATATAGTCCTATATAGTCCTATATAGTCAGCTGGCTCTCCCCCCCCCCCCCCCCCCCCCCCTGTTGAAAATAAGAATAACATTTGCCCCAGTCTAATCCTCGGATGCTATGCCCACTCCCAGGATTTCCCCCAAAACACAGCGATGAGCTCTTAGATGTTACATGGCCTGTCCTGGAGACATAAAAGCCACCCCTGCTAGCCAAGCAGCCCTTAATCCTCTATTTATTTACTAACTAGAGGTTGCCCTCCCTTCCTTAGATCAACTGTTCAGCTGAAGTTAAGGTCCTCCTTGGAGAGAAAACCGAGGCAGAGATGCGATTGAAAAGCTCCCAAAGGTGCTTTTTCAAGGGGCAACTCTTTCTTGTTTTTTTCTTTTGAAGATGTTTCGCTTCTCATCCAAGAAGCTTCTTCATCTCTGGCAGAATGGTGGGGAAGGGAAGGATTTGCCTATCCTATTATTTATCCACTATCCTGCCAGAGTCGAAGAAGCTTCTTGGATGAGAAGTGAAACCTCTTCAAAAGAAAAAAACAAGGAAGTCCAGTTGCTTCTTGAAAAAGCACCTTCGGGACAACACCATGACCTGGATGACTGAGAATCTCTACAGGCTGAAAAGCTCTTGTTTTTCATCATCCTTTTCCTCTCCTTCCATCTCCTCTGAGCAGCCTTCCCCCCTCCTTCCTTTTCCTTCTGAGAGAGCCAAACTCTCCCCCCCCCCCACACACACACAGACACTTTTCAGGTTCCTTTCTAAGTCCATTTATACTTCACTCTAACACATCCCTACTTATGCCTTGTATGCCATCTCCCTCCATGCTCAGTCCTTGTGCTTGAGTGGTCTCAGCAATATAATCATAGTAACACCACCTCCCTAGAGGCAGGCCACTAAGAAGCCATGATAAAACATGATCAAAGGACTGAGGGTAGTTTTTGTTTTTTTCATAAGACCAAAATGTAAATGTTTGCATTTATTATTTGCTTCTACAGAGAGATCAGTGGCTGAAGACTCAGAGTGGTAAGCATTACGAACAAGGAAGCCTAACGCACTGTTGGATAATGAGGGCCCAACAGATTCATTCTACCAAGTTATGGAACCGTTGTCTAATTTACAAGTTGGTTTTTTTTTTTTAATATCCCCTTGGATTTGTAGGAGTTACGTTCGAGTTGCTGCTTTCATCCCAGTAAATAACAGAGACCCAATAAATAATAGAGAACGGATTGTAGAATGGAAAGGTCACCAACAAGGGGGCCCTGCCACCCGCAACACCAATTTGTCACAAAGGACTGCTAAATACAGTAGACTGCTGATATTTTTTTTTCTTTTAAATTCTGACAGCAGGTCTTCTTCCATAATACGGAACAACGGATGCCATCCATAACCCAACAACCCAAGAAAAGAAGGGAGACTACAACGCTATAGATCAACTTCCCGTTAAGTCTACAGGATCGGTCTAATTCCTTAACGCAGAAAATTATTGACGGAAGGTCCACCATTAAATCAAAGGCACAACTGCGAAGGGACGTTTAAGGAGCAATCCATTTTTCCTCTTAGGAAGAGTCCCCCATATGTGGGGCTGCCAGTCACAGGGGGCAGTTAAAGCCACCTAGGAAGAGCCCATCAATTTACAGATAATTAAATCAACGTGTTGTCTGGCACATCAACGTTACTGTGCGTATCTATATTTATATATACGCCCAGACATACAAATCAAGGCTCTAGCCTTCCACGGGGCTGTGATCGGAAAAGCTACTCTGGTGACTTCTGTAGACATCAACCAAACAACAAATCGATAAAACCAACAAAATGCACAGGCGCAATTTCTGTAAGTTAACGTGTATTATAAAAAAAAAAGACAGAAAAAAAGGAGAGAATGTCACTGCCCATCCGTGACAGTAACACCAATACTGCAGACAGTTAAATAATAAAGAAGCACTTCTCACAATACAGGTAGTCCTCAACTTGCAATCATTCATTTAGTGACCATTCGAAGTTACAACACCCCTGAAAAAAGTGGCTTATGATCATTTTTCACACCGTCGACTTATGCAGCCTTCCCCGTGGTCATGTGATCAAAATTTACCAAGTGACTCATATTTATGTCAGATTGCAGTGACCCAGGGTCATGTGATTTCCTTTTGCGGCCATCTGACAAGCAAAGTCAAAAGAAAGCCACATTCACTTAACCACTGTGTTATTAACAAGTGCAGTGTTTCACTTAACAACTATGGCAAGGGAGGTCATAAGATGGGGGTAAACTCACAACGACCGCCTCGCTTAGCCACAGAAATTTTGGGCTCAGTTGGGGTCGTAAGTCGAGCTGTAGTTAGGTCAGCCTTTCCTACGGTGATGGGGACACAACTCAGAATTCCCAGCAGCCCTTGGGCCTAAAATGAACCAAAGTACAAACCCAATGAGACAGAAAACTATTTTGCTTCTCACGAAGTTTACTTTATCCTTAAAACTAGAAGCGAGAGAATAAATAAACGTCCCTGCTAAATATCTGCAGGGAAGACGCCTATATAATATTTAATATCCTTAGTGGAACTACCAGATGTCTCTTTTAACAATGCCTAAACAAGTTTCAATTAACTTCCCTTTTGCACCCTTTTCATACGCAAAATAGTTACCCAAACATGCAATTTGAAAATTGCGGCCTTTAAAAGTTTTAGAAGGGTTTTTTATTTTCATGATCACTTTGTTTTTTTTTTTTTTTATGTGACGTTTGGCCTGGTGTTGCCCATTTGGCTCTGAACCTCTGAATCTTTCCTTTTGGCATGGTCATTTGCTCTAAACAGCAGATGGGCTTTCCTTCTGACTCCCAATGGCCCACAGGATGGATGGATACACACAGACACACACACACACACACACACACACACACGTGTGTTAGGCCTTCTATACCTGTACAGAAGGTAGGCTTTTATTCCTTTTTATCTGTTGTTTGGATTTTGAAACTCTTCCTCTAGGGTCACTGCAAACTCTTGGCCACAGGCCTTACATTTCCAGACCTGGCAAGGAAAAGCTGCCCGTAATAGGTTGGACAGCCAGCCTAGGTCAAGGGAAGTCTGGCCAAGTTCAGGAGGGCACTGCCGCGTAAGATCCCTCTTGTTAAAACCACTGGTTCATCCCTCACAATTCCTGTGGATTATCAGACTGCATCCCCATAATAAGTGGGATCTTTCCAGCCCTGTCATGTGAGATCTTTCTTTTTCCCTGCCATGTGATGGGAGCTATCCCCACCATGGGCTCAGGA
The DNA here is from genome assembly GCF_900518735.1 of Pseudonaja textilis. The sequence goes on along the minus strand of NW_020769536.1, from coordinate 400,670 downwards.
ATTGCTGCCCCCAAACAGTGGGGGGAGGGGGGGGGGCCATGATGATCCTCTCCACCTCCCCTCCCTCAAACACTGCCTCAGCCCCCATCCCCTCCCTCCTATAGGATGGCAAAACAGGTCCTTGAAGGGCCTGGCTCTCCTATCCCCTCAGCACTCCTTTATACACCCCCAAGTGACCCCCTTTCCCCCCCCACCTCACAATGGGAGTCCTCTCCACCGAGAGACGGGCCACAAAACACTGTGAAGGGGGCAATGACCCCTTCAAACCCCCCTCCCTCAAAGACAGCCTCACTCCCCTGAAATCCCTCCTTCCTTTGGGGTGTCAAACCAGGCCTCTCAAGTGCTCAAGTCACCCCAGCACCCCGCTTTTCTACTTATGCATCTCCAAGTCACCCCTCTTTCCCCCATCCCACGATGGGTGCCATCTCCAAATGGGCCCCTTCCTTCAGACACCACTCAGCCCCCATCCCCTAGCAAGAACACCCCTCACCGGCCTATTCTGCACCCCCCCACAAAGTGCCCAGCCGTCTCGGCCTCCTTTTCTACTTATACACTGTGACCCCTGGGTTCCCCCCTCCCCCATCTCTCAATGGGAACCCTCCCTACCAGGAAATGGACCCCCAGACAGACACCCCCAAGCTACTTTTCCTCCATCCCTCAATGGAGAGGGACACCCCGGACACCGTGAGGAGGGAGGGGCGCAATGATCCCCTCTCCCTCTTTCCTCTCCCCTTCCTCACCATCACCTTGGGGGGGTGGGGGGTGGGGTGGCAATGATCCCCTCCCGCTTCCCCTCCCCCACAGACTCCAAGGGCAATGGGCCCCCTCACCCCTTCCTGACAGACCCCTTGCGGGGAGGGGGCAATGGTCCCCTTTCTCTCCCGCTTTCCCCTCCTTCACAGACATCCTCCCCTCCCTCCTCAGGCGGAGCCAAGCCCCGAGGCGGACCTGAGGAGAGCTTTCTTCCCGCCGCGCCTGGGAGGGGCGACTGGCTGGCCTCACAAGGTCCCCAGCCCCATATAGGAGTGGGAGAGGGGGGGCAGAGCGAGACACACACACACACACACACACACACACACACAGAGAGAGAGAGAGAGAGAGAGAGAGGGAGAGACGGGCGCGCGCGGGGGCGGGGGGGGGGGGGGGTGAGGAGGGAGGGGGGGGGGGGGGGGGGGGGGGGGGGGGGGTTCGCGCGCGGGGGGTCCCTCAGCGCTGGGCGCGCGGGCATCCCGTCCGGCCCCGCGGCGTTCGAAAGCCGTTGCTTGTTTACCAACAACGGCCCCGCCCCCCGCCCCCCTCCCTCTCTCTCTCTCTCTCTCTCTCTCGCGACGGGGGGGGGGGGGGGCCCGCTCCCCCCCCCCCCCGGGGGGAAGGGGGGGGGGGGGGGCGCTCTCGAAATGGCCGTTTGTTTATTTACCTGGCGGCGCCTGGGTCCCTCCGGCGGCCGGCGTGGAGGAGGAGGAGGAGGCGGCGGCGGGGGTCAGCGGGGCAGCCTCCGCCTGCGCTGAGGCGGCTGCTGCTGCTGCTGAGGCGGCGGCGGCGGCGGGCGGGAAGATGTCGCCCGGGCTGTCGTTCCTTGCGGCGGCGGCGGCGGCGGTTTCTTCGTCGTCCTCTTCTTCTTCTTCTTCCTCCTCCTCTTCCTCCTCCTCCTCTTCTTCGTCTTCCTCCCCCTCCGGCTCGGACACCACCATCTCCTCCTCCTCTTCCTCGTCCTCCCTCAGAGGGGAAGCCATGGTGGTGGTGCCGGAGGAGGGGGTGGCCGATGGGTGGGGGAACACCCGAGCCGAGCTGACGGGAGGGGTGGGGGCGGCGGCGGCGGCCCCCCTTCCCCGCCTCTCGCGCTCCCTCCCTCCCTCCCTCCTTCCCTCAAAAGCGACCCCCCTCAAACCATTCCCCCACCCTAAAAAAAAATCGCCCCCCAAAAGGGGGCGGTGGGCGTATGGGAGATGTTTGGGGAGGGGGGCGCGAGGAGAAGTCCCATGCGATGGCCGGGACTCTTCTTCTTCTTCTTCTTCTTTCCTTCACAACTTTTCTTCTTCTTCTTCTTCAAGGTTTCTTCCTCGGACCCCCCTCTTGGGAAGAAAAAAAAAATTAAAATGGGGGGGTTGGGGGGGGTGCGCAAGGGGAAGGAAAGAATTTAAAAAAAAAAATGAGTCCCTCAGTTCTGAGGTGGGGAGTAGTTGAGAATCATATTTTGCCACCCGAGCAAAAAAGCAACAAAAATGGCCGCCTCTAAATTATTTTTTTTTTTAAAGCGCCCCCCCCCCCGGGAAAAAAAAAAAACCCCCCCCCCCCCATGAAAAAAAAGAAGGGGGAGGAAAAAATATTTACCCAAAATGGCTGGCTTAATTTTAACCCCCTCTTCCTTAGGTTTCCAAAAAAAAAGAGAGAGAGAAATGCCCCCCCTTTCCAAAAAATAAAAAATAAAAATATTAAAAAATGCAACCAGAATCAGCTCCAAATTTAAAAAAAAAACGAAAAGACCACAAAAAAAAAAAAAATTACCCAAGAAAAATGGGGGGAAAAAAAAGAAAAAGATAATCAGGATCAAGGCAGGTTTTTTTTTCCCCCCCCCTCTCTCTCTCTCTTCTTGCTTGTGGTGATATTTTCTTTTCAATCGCCCAAGATCTGTGGTCATGAACAATATTTAGACATTCCTGGCACTGGGGGGAACCTGACAAGATTTCTGCATAAAACAAAGATGGCTGCTCTAAATTATTTCTTTCTTTTCTTTTTTCTTTTTTTTTTCCCTCCTCTCCTTAGGCTCTCCCCCCCCCCTCCCTGCCTCCCTCAATAAAAATATTTTTTACGGGGAGGGGGAAGAGAGAGAGAGAGAGAGAGAGAGAGAAAAGGTTGGATTAATCAGTACTCATGCTCAGTTATGACATCAGCATAAAATTGTTAAAGGTTAACTAGTTCCATACTAGTCAGACCCACAACTTTGGTGTATGCTTATGGTTGCTTTACTAGCACAAGAGGGAGAAAAAAAATAGGGGTGTTTTATTTCCTCCCCCCTTTCTCTCTCTCTCTCTCTCTAACTTTAAATACTTCAAAAGGGAGTGGCTTATTTTTCTCCTTTTCCTCTAGGGCAAGAAAGGAAGAAGAGAAGAAAAAAAAAAAACCCCTCCCTGATTACTGCAATTCATTAAAAGATTTTTTTTTGTCTACATTCACAAAGGAGATTTTATTGTTTCCCCAGATGAGATTCTTTTGATACGGGCAGGCAGACACAAATATGTATGCATATGATTTTGGTCAGGTTTTGCATTTAAAAGAGGCTATATTAAATTTAATAAAAAAAATTGAAAGCTAGATTTTGGCTACACTTTAAATATGTTAGATTTGCCCCGCAGGAATAAATTATAAGACATAATTAAATTAATGTGATAAAATATCTACTACAAATTATTTTTTTTCACTGGCTGGGAAAAATTTTCAGCCAGATTTGGGGGTGATCATGGCACATCCGGTAAGACATTGATGCACTTAAATTATTGTGTGTGACTTTAAAAGAGTGTCTAAAATTAAACTGTACTTTTGCCTCCAAGGTAAGGTTCCCTCCCCCCCCACCCCCACCCCCAAAAAAGCACCTTGTTTCTAATGCATTTCTTGTTAGGGCTGTTTTGTAATAATGTTGTTGCACTATGGCTGAAAACCATTTACCCTATTTTTATGGCAGGGGAAACAACTAAAACCCATTCAGTTAAGATGGAGACAAAATGAGTTAACAATAGGAAGGCAGCTTCATTGTTACTGTCAAACCTAAATAGATGTATGTTTGAGGTTAAAATGCATTTTACATCTTCCTCTTTACCTGCTAACAGACACATCTATGATAAGAATCTACCCACCAACCTAACAAAAAAGTTGTAAAGGGCCTACACCTCTTCCTGTCTGGCTCTTGGGTTGTAGCGCATGGAAAACTGCCTGCATTATCTGAGAATTTGCCCTGGGCCACTGCGTATAAGTAAGTACCATCCTTAACAAAAGAAAATGGAAGAAACGGGCTGCCCCTAAGTCTCTAGCGGCATGCTGCTGCACACCACCAGATAAACAAATCCCAAGGGGACAGCGACCTTACCACGTTCCTGGAAGGAACATAAAGCCATTGATCAACTCTACCCACCCACTGGGATTTACTTCTGAGTAAACCCTGAACTATAAAGCATTTTCAGTGAGCAAGCTTTGGGTCAACCTTATCTTCGGAGTGAAATGTGGCTAGGGGGTCTGATCCTGCCAAATGTACCATCTTAAATGAATAGGCCCATCTCTGTGTTACAGAAACCTATAATTCAAATACATTTGTGGAGCACAAACAGTGCAAACTTCGCTATGGTCTCCCTAGTTGAATCTGTTTCACACAAGTCATTTAAAAACTTAAAAAGTAATTTAAGATGCCTGTGTTGTTCTGTAGTCTTTCGGAAAAGTAAAATTCAAATTATTGCTGGGTCCACGTGTCACTTTTAACGATAGGTCAGTTGGCCACATTTTAGCTTGACATGGATTAATCCAACCCTCTGTGGTTAGTTTGCTACACCAACCCCAAAAAATTGCACTCATTGAGTAAACCAGGGCAAGCCTATTGTGCAAACACAGCCGAGTGATCCTACTATTATTAGCATCAGGTTTCTGCGAAGTGCACATTGGTGTTAATGTTTAAAATTTGCTTTAATAGCCTTTGTCACAGGGCCCCTTGTCCACGCCTCTCTGGTTCTTGGACTCCCAGCTAGAAAAAGAAAACATTCCGATGCTGGATACAGATGTTATAGAATAATCATCTACAAGCACAATGTTCCTTCACTCGGGGTAATCCCATTTAAAATGGTGAGTCTTAGAATAATAAATCTGGAAACAATGAGGCTTATTCAAAGTATTCCAACTTTACTGAAACTGGACCACAGAGCAAGAGTCCTGTTTCAACACACAGTGTTATTTTGCAGTATCCTGGACGCGGTGACAAAAATGTACCCCAAATTTTACTCTCGAGGACTATGCATTTGCCGATTTTCTCTATCTGAAATTTTCTAAAAGTTCAAAATGAGGCCAAATAGCCCAGAAAAGAAAATGTTGCCGGTATCAGTACAGCGTTTTTATATGCCTATTTAAATTCCTGCCATAGCACCCTTCATAGTATCCAGAAATGACATAGTAAGTGACAGTTGGGACCCTCACTTCAAGCAGTTGGCTGGGATGGGAAGAGCCTCTTTACGGGACAAGAAAGGAGGACCGTATAAATATCACAGTGCAACCTTTTCTTGTCTCCTTTTATGACTCTTCGAGCTTAGTCTAAGCTTTTCCCCCCCTGTAGACCGGTTATAAATGTCCACAGAGGAGTAACTGTGCCCGCAGGAGACACTGTTTGCCAAATGAATGTTATTCCCCATGTGGCTTTTACATTTAACGCAACACCCTCTGAAGCCCTCCAGGAGCCAGTGGGCGCCAATCCCATTCATTCATGTTGAAACATTTCCCTGGCAATGCTGGAAGCCAGTGCTCCAGAAGAGCCTTTGAGGTTTCACGCTATCAAAGTCTTTGACTGAGAAATGTGCTTTCTAGCATACGTACCATCACTCCCCTTCCTAATGGAAGGAGAGGGAGCCTGACTCGGCACAGCAGCCTCTGTATTTGAGGGTTTACCAGCTCTGAGCATCAAAGCCTGAACGTAATTTTCTGAACCCGGCCCAAATACTTAGGTTCTCATCGTCCGAGGCAGGAGATGGGAAGAGAGAAAACATCCTTCCCTACATGTCCAGCTTTGGAGCCTCTTTGCAAGGCCCAGAATGTCAGGGGTTCCATCAAGGGACCCGCGGCATGGCATTTAGGAAGCCCCCATCCTCTTTATTTCACCCGTTGATCCCCACCACACTGCCCCTTGGCTGGCTTTCAAAACAGCCCAAAGACGCACCCCTCTGCACACCGCAGGCCCGCCCTTCCCTTCAGGGAATTGCTGCTGCCCCGTGGTGACTAGGGGGCTGTTTAAAGGCCTTCCCCTGGTGGTTGCTTAAGCGTGCAAGGAGAACCGGGTGGAATGGGACACACTTGGAGCACGAAAGATCAAGTTGAGAGCAGCAGTCCCTTGTCACAAACGCACCCACCCGTGAGGTCGGCACCTTCTGCCAGATTTTATCCTCCAGGTCCAGACCTCTTGGCCCGATCCACGAAAACTTGCCACAACTTTCCAGCGGCCTGTGAAGGTCGGGTGTTAAGCGCGCTAAACGCTCCCGCCAGGCCTTCTGCAGCCGGTGATTCCAGGTCACGCTCTCCGGAGCCTACTTGGCTTAACAGCTTGGTTGGAGAAGCTGCCTCTACCGCAGCCTTGCAGGCCTCGTCCGTCTTAAGCTGCCTGTACAATTGCATCCGAAATACCCGAGCAATTCCTGATCCCTCAATTGCCACGGCCAGCAGGCTTCCTAAGCCCGGGCGCTCTGTGGTTATTAAGCAGCTGGTAAAAATATCATCGTTTCTTCCTGTAACAGGCTTCTTGGCCGAACGTTTGCCTACTCCTGATTAGCTTACGACTTACTTTTCTTTTAATAATAATAATAATAATGACAAAAACTGCTACAATCCTTTTGGAAGACCGGCTTTCCCCCAGTGGGAGAAAAGGGCAGAAGTGTGGGGTGGTGGGTAGGGGGAGGAAAAAGAGCCAGCCCCAGCCAGTGCTTCTCTTGTGCAAAGCAGCTGTTAGATGGAAGGAAGAAGAGTTTGCTAGGGTTAAAAGGCAGGAGCAGGTGGGAGGAGAGGCAGCCCAGCACTGGAAAGGGCGGGGGCGGGGCGGGGTGCAGAAAGCAGGTTGCAAGCTTTCTTAGGAGGGGTGATGGTTGCCTCCCCTCCCCTCACCCAAAAGAGTCTGGAGGATGGATGGCAACAATCCCATCTGTTCTCTGTACAAGTGAAAATCTCCCTGGGGGTGATGGGGCCTGCCAGAACTGTAGATAATATTCGACCTTCAAGTCTCATTTCACAACCCACACATAGGATTTCTCTCTCCCCACCCCCCACCCTCCCTTTCCCCCTAACAGCTGTCACAGACAGGAGCCGAACAAGGAGGGAAGGAAAAAAACAGGCAGCTGGCCTGATGTTGCCACAGCCTTACCAGCATTATGTGGAGCTGGACCGACGCCCATCTGTCACTCTCTCTCTCTGCCCTGACTGAGGGAGGGGGCAGACCCCGAGGCTTCGTTCCTGGGTGGCTGCCAAGGCTGACCCGAGAAGGGAACAGAAGTTCCCGTCACCACCTTCTGCCAAGTCGGATCAAAAGCGGGCCTTCCAGGTTAGGGTCTGCGGGGTGCCTCCCCCCAGTCCCACTCTTAAAAGTCACAGGACTAGGAAGTTTCTTCTTTGGGGGGGCGGGAGGGGGTCATAGATTAAGTTTCCCTTTTGGCGAGTCTCCTCACGCCACTCTCTGCACATTTTATTTGTATTTTATCTGTACATCCCACAGAGGGGACTTTGGGGGACATACCCATGATGATCTGGCAGAGAATGCCCCCCCCAACACACACACACACACACACTTTTTATGCCTTGCCCCTCAAAAAATCCAAACCAGCCTACAGTTTTCTCTAGGAACCGAATCAATTACGGCTTGACTGGTTTTGGGATCAAGAGATGACAGGAAGTGGATTAGAAAACAAACTTAAGGCGGCTTCATGGACTACTAGTAGAGCAGAATGTCATCCTTGAAGACCTCCAGACCAGCAGCTCTTGTTGGCTCCTTTGCTTTACAAACCGGAATGGGTATTTCCCCCCACTGCCCCCCCACCCCCAGGTAGGCAGTCATAGGCGATGCCACCCAGCACTGGATCACTCTGCGTTTCCACGCTCCCCCTCCCACTTTTATTTCGGTTGTTTTAACCTGTAGTTTAAATGCAGAATTATCACCAGTAGACCTCAACTTACAACCATTCCTTTTAGTGATCATTCGAAGTTACGACGACACTGAAAATAGTGACCATTGTGACCATTTTATACACTTACGACTCTTGTAGCATCCCAATGGTCACATGACCAAAAGTCAGATGTTGGGCAACTGACTCACATTTATGACGGTTGCAGTGTCCTGGGGACAAGCGAGTACCTTTTGCAACCTTCTGACAAGCAGTGTCCATGGGGGAGCCGGATTCACTTAACAATCATGTTCCCAATTTGAACAAGTGCAGTGATCCACTTTAACTGTGGCAAGAAAAGTTGTGACATGGGGCAACACTTAACTATCTTGTTCAGCAAGCAATTTTGGACTCCATTGTACTTGTGTGTGTGTGTATATAT
>NW_020769536.1:341051-378824 GCF_900518735.1 Pseudonaja textilis | reverse complement strand
ATAGAATATAGGATAGGAATAGGAAGAATAGAATATAGGATAGGAATAGGAAGAATTATAGAACAGAATAGGAAGAATAGAATGGAATATAGGATAGGAATAGGAAGAATAGAATGGAATATAGGATAGGATAGCAGACTTGGAAGGGGCCTTGGAGGTCTCAGGGGGTCGGAAACCCTGCACAGTTTGAAAGAAGCGGCTGTCCAGTCTCCTTAAAAACTTCCCATGTTGGAGCATTCGCAATTTCTGCTGGCGAGCTGTTCTAACTGTCAGGAAATGCCTCCTGGGTTCTGAGTTGCTCTTCTCCCCTTGATGGGTTTCTACCCTTTGCTTCTGGTCCTGCCTCATGCCCTCACAATGGAAAGCAGGTTTTTGTTCTTTAAATTACAATCTCCCCCCCCCCCCGCCCCCACCCTCCCCAAGAGCAGGAAGCCATCCCTCCATCTTATCGAATTTTTCCAGCAAAAGCCATGCTAAAAGCAAGAGTTTAAAAACTTGAATCAAGGAAGGCCCGTCCCGTGGATTTCGCTTTGCCGTCTGTCTTCCTCCCCCCAAAAAAGGCTCGGATGACCCCAAAAGCGCCCGCCCTTCCCTCTCCCCCTTTCTCTGGCCTTCCCACCCTGGCAGCCTTGCCAAAGGCGGGGGGGTGGGGGTGGGGAAAAAACCCGCCTTGGGAAGAGGCAGGAGGCTGTCTTCCCAAATCCAGGTTGCAAACTGGCAGGAAGTGGCCTCTATAGATAGACCCCCATGTCTCTCTGTGTGTGTGTGTGTGTGTGCGTGCGTGTATCCTCTCTCTCTCTCTCTCTCTCTCTCTCTTCCCTCTCGCACAATGGAGAGTTTGTGCAAGCCAGCGACTATCCTGGCTTATCTAATCACTGGAGGTTCCTTCCTCCCCAGAATGTGGCGTTTCCATTCGGGGCTGCTTGGCGCCCGGGGGAGCTGATTCAGTCCTTCCTTATCCTACTTTTCCTGTCTTTTCCGTTGGCAGCCCCCCAGTGCCCTTTTGGAAGCAGCCAAAAAAATATTATTAATTTTTTTTTTAACCTTGGCCGGCAAGTTTTCATCCGTAGCAAAAAAAAAAAAAACTGGTTGAATTTTCTGCTTCTTTTTTTTTTTTTAATTCAAAGGGGAGATGTCCCCTTTTTCCGGCTCAGAACAAGAGACTTCCTTCGCTTCGAGCCCTAACGTGCCTTTGGGGGTGGAGGTGAAGACCCGGGGCCACCGAAATCCGGAGTGGCACGGGGTGAACCCCTTTTCGAGGGGGAGAAACAAGGCGGCGTCAGGAAGGGCTGGGGTACCCCGTCGCTTCCTAAAAGCCCGGTCACCATGTTTCTAGTCCTGGATGCTAAACCTCCAGCCCGGAGGACGGATATAGAAAGCTGGACGGCTAAATCAGGACTTTAAACCTTCTCTGTTTCAAGTGCAAAAGTTTGGTTTCAAAAGTTTCTCGCTAGGTAGGCCAATTCCAGGTTTCCTACTCACCTGTACAGATTAACAAGAACTTGGAAGGGACCTTAGTCCAACACCACCGCCCCTGCCCAAGCAGGAGACTTTACACCTTTCATAAGTTAGTTCAGGGATTTCCAACCTTGGGCGGATAACGGATAATCAAGAGTTGGAAGGGACCTTGTAGGTCATCTAGTCCAACCCCCGCCCAAGCAGGAGATCCTACACCATTTCTGACAGATGGCAGTCCAGTCTCTTCTTGAAAGCCTCCAGGGATGAAGCTCCCACAACTTCCAAAGGCAACGTCCGTTCCATGGGTTGATGCTTCTCCCTGTCAGAAAGTTTCTCCTTGTTTCCAGGTCGAATCTCTCCTGGATCGGTTTCCATCCATTGTTCCTTGTCTGGCCTTCAGAGGTGCTTTAGAAAACCCCTTTCTCCTCCCTGTGGCAGCCCATATTGGAAGGCTGCTTTCCTGTCTTCCCTGGTCCTTCTCTACCCTAGACTAGCCAGGCCCAGTTCCTGCAACCGTCCGTCATATGTTTGAGCCTCCAGTCCCCTCATCATCCTGGATGCTCTTCTCTGCACTTTTTCTAGAGTCTCAATCTCTTTTTTATAACGTGGTGAGCAAAAATGGATGCAGTCCTCTAGGTGTGGTCTTACTCAGGCTTTATAGAGTGGTATTAGTACCTCCCTTGATCTGGATTGTATCCCTCTGTTAATGCAATTTAGGATTGCATTGGCTTTTTTGGCTGCTGCTGCACATGGCTGGCTCCTCTTTAGCTGGTTGTCCACTAAGACTCCAAGATCCCTCTCACAGCTACTGCTATTGAGCCTGGTTTCACCCAGTTTATATATGTACATTTGGTTTTTCTTGCCTAAGTGTAGGGCTTTACTTTTCTCTACACTGAATTTGATTTTGTTAGATACGGCTGTCTTCTAGTCTGTCAAGATCCCTCTGGATCTTGAGCCTGTCTTCTCGGGTGTTGGCTACTCCTGCCAGCTTAGTATCATCTGCAAGTTTGCTAAGTTCCCCTTCTATTCCCTCATCTAAGTCGTTAATGAAGATATGGAAGAGTCCTGGGCCTAAGAGTGGCACCCCACTGCTTCCTTCCCTCCAGGTAGACTTCTTAGACCCATGAAGGACTACTCGTTGAGTACGGTTTGCCAGCCAATTGCGAGTCCATCTAGTGGTGGTGCTATCTCTTCCACTTTTTTTCTAGCTTACTAAGAAGTAGGCTGTGGTCTACTTTGTCGAATGCCTTGCTGAAATCTAAATATATTATGTCCACAGTATGTTGCTGGTCTACTAATTTAGTCACTGTGTTGAAGAATGAAATGAGATTGGTTTGGCATGATCTGTTCTTAAACTCGTATTGACTGCTAGTTATAACTTGTTTCTAGATGTTGGCAGATCTGTTTTTTGTATTATCTTTTCCAGTATCTTCCCGGGTATTGATGTTAGGCTGATTGGTCTGTAGTTTCCTGGGTCTGTTTTTTTTTTCCTTTTTTGAAGATGGGAACCACATCAGCTCTTTTCCAGTCCTCTGATAGTTCCCTGGTGCTCCAGGATTTTTGAAAGATATGGTGCAGTGGTTCTGAGATGACCTCTGCCAGCTCCTTTAAAACTCTGGGATGTGATCCATCAGGCCCCGGTGATTTGTTTTCATCAAGATCAGACAGGTGTTCTTTTACTATTTATTTGCTTATTTTAACTTTTATTTCTGGTCTGTCTGGGCACTTGAAGATGTGTAGACTTCAACTCCCAGAATTCCCCAGCCAGCCATGGAGGGTAACTTTCTTAATAGACGGTGGGAATGCAGTAAGCGTAATATATCTTGACTTCAGCAAAGTGAAAAAAAAACAAAGAGTTGGCTGGGGAATTCTGGGAGTTGAAGTGCACAGGTCTCCAAATGGCCAAAGTTGGAGAAGGCCAGCCTAATTCAGTGTTTTTCAGTGTTTTAGCCGCTTTTTAAGAGGGGTGGACTGGGCTTCAGTACCCAGAATTCCCCAGCTTTGTTTTACTAGCTAGGGAATACTGGAAGTTCGACGTTTGAAAATGTTCAACTTTTCAAAACTTCCAAGTTTGAAAAACACTTTATTTGAAAATCCTTATTTTTTTTGTGAGAGGGGGAAAGTGCCCTCAGATCCAGTTTCAGGAATACTCACATGGACATTAAACGGAAACATCGGCGTGCCTGAACTTCTAATACAAGCATCGCTAGCTGGGAAAAATTCAGCAGCAGTCTGAATTTTGTGGGGATGCGATTCAAGGCTGCAACCGTGTCTCTTGTTGGTTCTGACAAAATCCAAACCGACAACTGGTTGAATTTCATCCCATCTCAAAATCCATTTTTGTGTTTGGCAAATGAAAATTTGCACTAAAAATTTGACTGAACGGCCACAGTCAGAACAAGAATTTTCGTTGTTAAGCCAGGTGGATATTCAGGGAGCCGTGCCTGATTTCACAACCTTTTGTTGTTGTTGTTGTTGTTAAGCAAATCCCCACAGCTGTTAAGTGAATCAGGCGGTCGTTAAGCAAGTCCAGCTTCCTTTGTGAGCTCGTCATAAGACAGCCAGGAAGATCCTAAATGGGGATCACGAGATCCTGCAAGTGTTAACAAAATTTGTGCCGGTTGCCAAAACACCTGAATTTTGATCGTGTGACTATGGGGTGTGTGTTATGCATTGTGGTGAGTCACTTTTTTTGAACAGTTGCTAAACAAATCATTATAAGTTGAGGACCGACTGTTACTTTAGACAATAAACTTCCCAGTTATTTTCTGGAGAGAGAAAAAATAAAGGCACAGTGCCACCAGAGACTCGAAGTACAAAGTGTATTATAATAATAATAATAAAAAAGAATTTCTGGTTAATTCATTTGCAGCAATTTCCATAAATGCATTAATTTCCAATCGCAACTTTCGGAGAGATGGACTTGAACTCCCAGGGTGCCATTCTGGGAGTTGAAGTCCGTCCCTCTTAAAAAGTCGCCGAGGTTGGAAAACGCTTAGCAAAGCAGCAACGTTAACATAGGGCCAGCAAGCGGGCGTGTTCTGAGTTCGAGAGGTCCGTTCTCGGGAAGGAGAAGGGGAAAACATTGAGGTCCTCGCTTTAAAGAGACCGAATCAGAACGTCCATTTTCTTTTTTTTCAGGGCGCGCCTAAAATAAACCCGTTTCGTCTTCCTTCCGCTCGACAGAGGAGGCGTTTGTGCCAGCCACCACCTCCGTGCCCAAGAGAAGCCAGTCCATTCCAGTCCCTTTGGCAGGCCTTCCCCCCCATCCCCAATCCCAAGACCCCTCCTCTTCCCTCCTTGCCCCTTCCTCACACCCACACTTTCTCTCCGGCCACATCGAGGTCCTGCGAGCAGCAGCCGCAGCAGCCCACGCTGTGGTAGCGGCTGGCGGGCAGGTTCTTGTAGATGGCTTTGCTGTAGGGCACCAGGCAGTAGCCGAGCTGCAGGCGGCGCGCCAGGCGACAGTAGGCGGCCAGGGCCAGGACCAGGAGGGGCACCAGCAGGGTGAAGCCCACCACCAACAGGCCCACCGCAGCCGAGTCGTGCAGATGGTTGGTGCAGTAGTGCTCCTGGGTGTTTATGAACTGCAGAAGGAAAAGAGAAAGGGGGCCGTTAGGCGTGTCTCCCTTTGCTCGCCGGGTTCTGGCACACGCGCGTGCAAAGACGCATCATCTTCCTGGCTCATTGATGTCACAGGATCTGAAGCTGCCCCCCACCCAGCCCCCACCCCTCACCTCGGCCCTTCCCCTGCGGCCCCTTTAGCTGCCAACTCAGGTGAGCCTGAGGGGAGTTTTAGCCTCGCTCCCTGAGGAGGGAAGGGAGAGAAGGAAATAGAACAGAAGGAGGGGAGGGAAAAGAAGGGAGGGAGGGAGATAGGAAGGAAAGAAAGGAAAGGAAAGGAAAGGAAAGGAAAGGAAAGGAAAGGAAAGGAAAGGAAAGGAAAGGAGAAAGCAAGAAAGGAAAGAAGAGGGAGGGAGATAGAATAAAGGAAAGGAGGAAGGAAGGAAGGAAGGAAGGAAGGAAAAGAAAAAAGGGAGGGAAGGAGGGAGATAGAATAAAGGAAAGGAGGAAGGAAGGAAGGAAAAGAAAAAAGGGAGGGAAGGAGGGAGAGATGGCAAGGAAAAGAAGGGAGATAGATAGAATTCAGGAAAGAAAAGGAAAGAATGGAGATAGAAAAGGGAGGAAGGGAGAGATGGCAAGGGAGGGAGGGAGATAGAATCCAGGAAAGGAAAGAAGGAAAGGAAAGAAAAGGAAGGAATGGAGATAGAAAAGGGAGGAAGGGAGAGATGGGAAGGGAAGGGAGGGAGGGAGATAGAATACAGGAAAGGAATGGAGAAAGGGAAGGAGAAAAAAGGAAGGAAGGAAAAAGAAAAGGGAGGGAGGGTTGGAATTTGAGAGGAAAGAAGGAAGGGAGGAATAGGGAGAAAGTGCAAAGGAGAAAAGAAAGGAAATAGGAAAGAAAAGGGCAAGGAAGGAAGGAGGGAGAGGGAAAAATAGAAGGAAAGAAAACAAATAGGAAGAAAAGGAGGGAGATAGAAAAGGGGAAGGAAAGAAGGAAGAGGAGGCAGAGGAGGGCAGAAGTTATGGACAGCTCCCCTTAAAGGCCGTCTCTCCTCCCCCTCCTCTTGGACATAGCACCGGCAAGGGGTGGGGGACGGCCAGGGCTATGCCTGGAATGTGTGTTTCCCCCACCCCACCCCCCAGAGGTTATCAGCCCCTAGCCCGGGCATCTGGCTTGCTTCACCGGTCGGGGACAGGCACAAAGGTGGGAGGCCAACCGGTGCAGCTTCCTGGCCGGCGGGTTTCCTATTGTTTCCTGGTTCTGCGGCTGAGAAGCATCACGAGGAAAATCGCCCAGCTCCATTTCGGAAGGGCGGCGCCCAGCTGCAAATTGGATTCCCCCCCCAATATCTTCTTAAATTTGGGGGGACCCCCCCTCTCACCCCCCAAGAGACCCGATGCCGCATTAGTCCCCACCGTAAGATTCCGCAACGGGCAGCTAAATAGTCGTCTATGTCTTGTTTCACTAAGCGCGACGACCTTTCCTTCTTATTATCTTGGCCGGTTTCTATGTGGGTCAAAATTAAATATTTCCACCCTTCGGATCTCAGAATGATAGGCAGCCCTCGACTTACGAAAGGTCGTTTAGCGACCATTCTAAATTACAACGGTACTGGAAAAACGTGACTTAGGAGCGTTCCTCAGAGTTCACGACCTTCGCGGCCTTCCCCACGCTCCTGCGATCCAAATTCAGATGCTCAGCCACCGACTTGTATTTATGACGGTCGCAAAGTCCTGCCCGGGGGGGGGAGGGGCGGTTGTCAACCTCTTGCAACCTTCCGACCAGCAAAAAAAAAAAAAATTCACTTAACATCCAGGTTACTAGCTTATCAACGGCAGGGAATTCTTTCGCAGCTGTGGCAAAAAAGGTCGTAAAACGGGACAAAACTAAGTTCACAAACGTCCCATTTAACGACAGAAATGTTGGGGGTCAATTGGATTTTGTTGAGCTGGGAATGTAAGCTGAATTTCGATCCCTTTTTTTAAATCGAAAAGGAGAAATGTCCCAGACAGTACATTGACCTGCATTTATCACAAGTGAAGAAAGATCCATTTTAGCTATGAGCTGCTTTTTACACACTGAAGTTCTTCGGCAGAGTTATAGCTTACACAACCATTCCCACGAAATTTTATGCAAAGTCTAAGCTACAACTGTACTGAAACTGGTAAAAGTTCTGGAGGAATCCATTTTATTTTCTTCTTTTAAACATTCCTGCACGGAGGAAAAACTCGATTCCGGCCTCGCAAGGTTAAACTTAAATTTAATTGACATTAATTTAAATTTAAGGTGACAAGTTATAGGTAAAAATAACCCATTTGGGGGCAGGGTGAGTGGCAGGACCGTGGAAAATGATCCGTCTCAAAATGTAAAATCCGCAACCTTTTCGTTCAGAGTGCCAAAGTCGAATAAGATTCAAACGTTATCCACATTTTAATTTCAGTTGGGTTTCACGAGGATAAACTGGAGAAGTTGTAATCCTGTTTGAGGCACACATGTGGTTTAAATAAATACGAAAATAAAACAAAACTCCAGTGGGTTTAGAGAGAGACCTATTTAAAAGCTTGAAACAAGTCTGAAATAATTCAGCCGTTGATTTCATGATAAAGTGGCCAATAAAAAAGAATTCTAATGAGTTTACAACTCTTTGTCTTCCTAAATATGCATGAATAGGTAGTCCTTGACTTACATCAATTCATTTATTGACCGTTCAAAGTTTCGTCACTGAAAAAAGTGACTTGGGACCGTTTTTCACACTTACAACCATTGGAACATCTTCATAGTCACGTGATTTACAATCGGATGCTTAACAACTCACATTTATGACGGTCGCAATGTCCCGGAGTCACATGACCACCTTTTGCAACCTTCTGACTAGCAGTGCCAATGGGGGAAGCCAGATTCACTTAACGACTGTGGTACTAATTTAGCAATGGCGGTGATTCACTTAACAAAGGTGGCAAAAAAGTCATTAAAAATGGGGCAAAACTCGCTACACAAATTTCTCACTTGACAACATCAGTCCTGAGCTCAATTGTGGTCATATGTTGAGAACTACCTGTACAGAGGTGTCCCAACTTTGGCCGCTTTAAGACTTATGGACTTCCACTCCCAGAATTCCCCAGCCGGCTCTTTTATTTTCCACTTTGCCGAAGTCAAGATATATTACGCTTACTGCGTACCCTCCATCTCTTAAGAAAGTTCCCCTCCATGGCTGGCTGGGGAATTCTGGGAGTTGAAGTCCGTAAGTCTTAAAAGCGGCCAAGGTTGGGGGAACCCCTGTACTAACCTTTCGCGTCGAGTTAGCCATGCAAAACTCTGCAGTTTGGGTGCCACCAACTAACGCGTGACCTGGGTGAGGGTGTCTTATTCCCACACGGCAGAATCCTGCCCCATAACCTGAGCATCCCTCTACCATGTTGTTTCTCACAACCGCATTGCGGGGGAAGGAAATGAGAGGGCCGAGAACCGAACACGCTAGTAAACAGAGGCCAATTTTATTACAAAAAGAGAGAAGATCTTGCAACTCCGGAGAAGTTGTCTGACACACACACACACACACACACGCACACCCCGCTCCACCTCCCAAGTAAGGGCCATGGGGCTAACCCACCATCCACTCGCCCACATGTTGCATTCCACCCAGAGGGGGTGTGCGACAGCCCCATCCGAGTACTCCTCAGATCTCAGAGATTTAATCCCCAAATTGCCTCTCTCCCACTCCCAAAGCTCTCCTTGGGGGGGGGGGGCCACCCCCCTGTTGCCCCACCCCCCCCGGGGGGGGGGCTGGGGGGGGAAGGAGCAGGACTCACATGCCGGGGGGTGTGGGGGGTGGGTTTGGGGGCTGCGGCTGGGAGGCCCACTGAATTCCAGGGTTGTGCCTGGTCTGGAGATCTGGACGCGATCTGGCCAAAATCTCCCAGGCGCTTCGCTGAAAAAACTCCAGCGGCCCTTTTAAAAGCACCGTGTTTTCTTGACGCTGCACATGGCCAGAAAAGCGGAGCATGTACAGAGTGCCTTCGGCTCCTCCCACTACACCCTTTTAAGGTCCTTTCAGGCTCCAGAAGTTGTGGGTGCTCCTCCACCACTGGAGATTTTGAAGAAGAGACTGGACAGCCATCTGTCTGAATTGGTATAGGATCTCCTGCATGAGAAATGGGGGGTGGGGGTGGACTAGAAGACCTCCGAGGTCCCTTCCAATGCTGTTATTCTGTTGCTCAAAAGTCCACGGTGTGCTTCATTTCTCGGGCACATTTATGCAGAAGAGCTTCATCCATACGGAGGCCTCAACTCTACCTTATTTTAAAATAATGTCCCTTTCTCTCTCTCTCTCTCTCTCTCTCTCTCTCTCTCTCTGCAGTCGAACCCGCTCTCTTATGCATCCCCTTCGCCTCAGTCTTCCCCATCGGGAAGATTTCTACGGACAATGGGTGTGGGGGGAAGGGAAACAACTCTTGCAGATGAATTTTATTGGTTCGGTTTATTGATTCGCCCAATATATTTGCCGCCTAGCCATGATTCCACTCTAATTAATCCCCAGCGTTGCATTCAAGCTATAGGCAATTGCCATCCTAGCACAAACAAACCACGATTGGGGAGAAGGGGATTGAAGCCTGGGGCAGGGACCTGCGGAGACACCCCCCCCCCCCCAGGGGTTCAAGCCAACTTTGTGGGTACGCAGATCCTGCCCTCCTTCCTTAAGGCAACCTCTGGCTGCGTTTGGGCCCAGATGTTTATCTGACTGACTGATAACGCCCAATGTTTACATTTTTTTTTTCATTGTCTTGATTCCATTTCTGTCGTTTCGCCCATCCCGCTGCCGGGCACGAGGGATACCCACTGAGAGTGCGTGTAGGGTTTCCTATCCAAGCAGGGGGTCGGACTAGAAGACCTTCAAGCTCCCTTCCAACTCTGTGATTCTGTATGTAAAGTGTGACTCTCCCTCACTGTATCAAAATGATACACACCGCTGGCCACATCAGCCCCTTTGTCTTTGGGCTCAGTTTTCACGCAGGCCCCCTTTTAAGAGAGCACATCGAAAAGTAAAAGGAACTATGACAGCGTGAGCTTGGTTACAGTATTAAATTAGAGGAATGTGAAAAATTGTGCATTAACTATTACAAACTAATAATGTCTACCGCCTATAAAGAAAATATTTATAAAACGTTTTACCGCTGGCATTCTAGCACTGGCAAGATCGGCAAGAAATCTAACCAAATTTGAGTCCAAAATGCTGGAAATGTATGTACAAACAAGGTACCTTCTTTCATATGTGATGGTCATGTCCCGAAGCAAGAAAATATTGGAATAAAATAAAGAATTGGATACAGGAAATTATCGGTCCCCAAACTGAATTTAAAACGGAAATGTTATTAGGGATAATTTAGAGGAGTATTAGACAAAGGAACCAAATATATCATAATACACATATGGACGGTGGCGAGAATTGCCTGCGCACAAAATTGGAAATTAGATAATACCCTCCCTCCAAAAGTGTGATAATAAAGCGATGGATTGCGCAGAGATGGTTAAACTCACATTGGAACTGCAAGATAGAGAAGATATGGAATACTATACGGTCTGGAAAAGTGGTATAATTGGTTAGATTAAATTAATGTAAACATGTACGTTGACCGAAATGGAAATGTCAATGTCCCAAGTGCTGAGAAGATTGTATATGAAAGCCTCCAGGGATGACGCTCCCACAACTTCCGAGGGCAACTTCTGTTCCATCGGTTGATGGTTCTCCCTGTCAGAAAGTTTCTCTTTATTTCCAGGTTGAATCTCTCCTTGTTGGGTTTCCATCCGTTGTTCCTTGTCTGGCTAATCTTGTCTGATTAATCTCCCCTTAGTCCCAAATCAGGAGGAATTTGGAAGTGGCTTTTTACGACCCTTGGATTTAATTCCAAGGTGGAAAAATTCCACAGTGGATGAGCCAGGAAAAAAGTGTTCCCAGTTTCCTCTTGATGATCACTGAATTGTTTCAGCTTCTACTCTCAAAACGACGCATTGCACACCAGAACAAATAGATATGAGGACAGTTTTTCCCACATGTCATCACTCTGCTAAACAACTAACTCGCACAACACTGTCAAACTGTTTAGTAAGGCTATATTACTTTTGTTATTCTCATCCTTCCTATTTCCTATCTCCCTTTCTACTTTTGTTGCTTGTATCTTTACGATTTATGTTGTTTTCGTTAGTTTCCTGGTATGATTTTGTTTGCTTATTTAGTATCCTATGACTATCACTAAGTGTTGCATCTCTTAATTCCTGATGAATGTATTTATGATGATTATGATCATGGCTGACCACTTACAGCTTTTATGTACACTGAGAGGTTATGCACCAGAGACAAATTCCTTGTGTGTCCAATCACACTTGGCCAATAAAGCTATTTTATTCTGTTCTATTCTATTCTACTCTACTTTACTCTATTCTATTCCTGTTTTTTATTCTATTGTATTCCTGTTTTTTATTCTATTCTATTGCCTATTCTATTCTATTATTCTATTCCAATCTAATTCTATATTTTATTATTCATTCTATTCTGCTCTGTTATTCTATTCTATTCTAATTCTATGTTATTATTCATTCTATTCCTATTCTATTCCAATTTCTATTCTGTTCTTTTATTCCACTCATCTTAGTTGCTCTTCTTGCCATTTTTCGAGTCTTTTTTGTAACGTCGGAATGTCCATCCTTTTTTTGTAACGTCGGAATGTCCACTCAGACCTGGAGCAAAGGTACCGCCGCGCCCACGTGCCCAGGCGAACTTTTGCAGCCTCTTCCCCCCCCCCCAACCTTTGGGACGGGAGGAGAGGCTTTCAAGCCCGGGACCCCCCCCCCCACTCCAAGTCCTTCCCCCAATCTAAAGCCCCCCACTCCACCCTGAATAGTTAGAAAGCGCAGCCTTTCCCAACTGGAGCTGCAATGGGGGTTACCTCGCCCCCTTCCTAAACCCGGTGCCTTTCTGATCCACATTATGCCGCCTCCCTCCCAGTTTTGACCCCCCCACCGCGGCCCCCCAACCCAAGACCACTGACCTTGGAATGGCAGAGGAATCCAAAGCCCAAAAGGACCCCAGCCGGCAGCAGAATCAACCCAAAGACGAACCCGGCTAGGAGAAGGTTGAGCGCACCGACTAGCAAGTTTTGCAGAGTGACCAGCACGGCGCAAGCCCAGCAGTCCAGGGAACCTCGGAGTTCCAGAGCCCCCTCCCCGGCATAAGGAGGGGGGGTCAGGGGCGAGGTCCCAGGGACCCCCTCGCACTCCAGGGACCCCGGCCCAGGCTTAGGGGAACTCAAGTCTAAGCTCATCCTGGCAGTGTGACTTCTTCGTGCTTTCTCTCTCTCTCTCTGGCCGGGCTTGGCCGGAGATGGGTTTATAGGCGCCCCTCCTTCTCCCTCCCCCCCCCCCCGCAACCAGGATAAGCTAGGAATGCAGGCAGACACACACACACACACACAGAGAGAGAGAGAGAGAGAGAGAGAGAGAGGAAGGCACGAAGCACCAGCGCTAGCCAGCTTCCCGCTCAACTTCCAGCTGCAAAAGCCGACCCTTCCCCAGGATGCTCCTTAAGAGGCAGAGAGCCCCTCCCAGCAGGGGGTCTCCCTCCCCCTCCCCCTCTGAATTCCAGAGATGCCTCCCTCGGCCACCCACCCTCCTCACCTCGGCCTCCCCACTGTCCGAAATGGCACAGACACCCCACCTCTTGGGCATTATGGCCAGATGTTGCTGGAAGGGGGGGGGAAGAGAAGACAATCCACTTTTAAATCTTGGGGGGGAGGGATTAGAACCCACCCGGAGATGCCCCTTAAATTTTGGGGTTAATTGGGGGAATAGGAGTGGGTCCTACCTCCAACCCACCCAGCCCGGTGTGGGACCCCCGAAGCAGAGACACATCCTCACTGCACTGGAAATAAATATTTTCCAGGTTGAAAAGGACTCAATTTCTCTCCCTCCCCCCCAACCCCCGGTGAAGACCCCTCCCAACAAAAGCCCCCACCCTTTTTATAACTCGTAGATCAAACCGCCAACAGAGGAGCGGGAGGAGGAAGAGAAGGAAGGAGAAAGGAAGAGGGAGAAAGAGGAGGAGGAAGATAAGAGGAAAAAAAAAAAATCCAAGTTGCTTTATTTTAATCTCTGTGAGTTAATTTAATTTTTTTTTTTTACATTTACAAAATAAGATTTGCTTTCTCCTCGTCGCCTACAGTACATTAAAGAATCCATTTGTGTGTGTGTGTGTGTGTGTGTGTCTGTGTGTGTTTTCCCAAAAAAAGATCTTCATCTGTTTTAATTACAGTGTTGTTCCGGGAAAGAGAATCTGAGTTTTTTCAAAAAGTGCAGGTTTCGGAAGAAAGATTTCATTTCATTTTTTTTTTTTTACAGTGTAGGATAGGATGAGAGATTCTGTTCAGGAGGAAATCAACGAATGAGAATCAATCTTTTATTTTTCTCACCCTCCTGCCCGCCCCACGCCCACCCCACGTGTCCCCCACGCCCACCCCACCTAAAGACCCCCGTGAGAAAACTGAGCAAATACGTCCAGGAAACGGTAGACAAAAATAAAACATTTAGAAACGCCGTTAACAATTCCAGAGAGAAACTCAAAAGACTGAGAGAGGGAGGGAGAGAGAGAGAGAGAGAGATAGATAGATAGAGGTGTCTTTAAAAAAAAACCACACACACCAAAACAGATACCTTTTAAAAAGATTTTTCTTTTAAAAAAAAAAGGATCAACCCCCCCCACCCTCCCATAAAGGACCAATAAATAGAGAAATCATTATCGAACGAACAAAAAAGACATATAAATAAAAAAAGGAGAGAGAACATTTATAAATTGTAAAACAATTCTGACACGCGGAGGTAAAAAATAAACAATAAAAACGAGAGAGAGAGAGAGAAAGAGAGAGAGAGAGAGAGAGAAAAATTACCCCAAATCTCAGACATTCTTAGCTTTTTCTTTTCTTTCTTTTTTTTAAAAAAAAAATGAACTGGGAGTGAGAACTGTCTAGCTTTTCTTAAAAAATAAAAATATTCAAAGAAAACATGCCGGTTGAAATCAAATAAGGAAAAAACAAAAAATTAAATAGAATCACATTGGGCGAAAGGTGAAATAATTACGGGAGAAGAGTTAAGGACATTGGATTTAAGGAAGGAAGGAAGGAAGGTTTGTGTTAAGTTACACCTAACAATGGATAACAAAAGCTAGGAGAAGTGTTGAGAATAGCTCCCACCCCGGCCAAAATTTTGCCAAAATCTTCTCCCCAACCTACCCGTGTGTCTTTGATTTGGGGTACAAGCACCATACCCTATTCTTGCACAGGGCTGTTATATTTTTCATTATCCAAAGGCATCGGCACGGCTGAAATTCCCTCTGTGCCTCGCACCAACGGTCTTTTGACTTGCACTTGTGTCTATATATATATATATAGATATATTTTTGTCCGTTTTGTGTTTTCATCTTTAAAAGCAGTTTCTAATACAAACCAGATTTTTTTTCTCCTTATATTTATATATATATAATATATAAAAGGATGTAAGAAATCAAATGTCCATCCGAATAATTAAAAAACACACACGCCCATCGTTCCTGGCCCCGCCCAGCCAATATATATATAAATCAATGTACACTCTTGCTCCGACCCCACCCGCCCCCGACAAACCAGAAGTTCACCCAAAGAGAACTGAACCCATAAAAAGTTCTGTGTTAAGAAACCCGTATTAAAATTTTTTTTTTTTTTGCTTGCTTGCTTGCTTGCTTGCGGTTTTTTTTTCTCCAAACTTTTTTCTTTTTTTTTCCCAAAAATTTCCAACCAAAGAAAAAAAAAAAAATGAAAATTTGTAAATGACGAAAAACAAATAAAAAACAAAAAAACAAACAAACTGCCCTCGCGGGGCAGCTCCATCCACGAAAGTCAACGGCTTTCTTTTTTCCCACCCCACCCCCAAAAAAATCAGTTTGCAAGTAGGGATTATAATAATGCTTGTGTGAACTCTCCCGTTTTCTTCTTCCGTTCCTCCAAGCCCACGGTGCTCGTCCCGGGGGTGGCGGGGAAGGGGCCCGGGGTTGTGTGTGTGTTTAGCGGGGAAGGCACGCGGAAGTCCGATGCACACCGAGATCTCTCGCAGAGTTCCCAATCCCCGCCCCGCTAGGAACGGAGTCGTCCTCCTCATCTTTTCAGAATCAAAACTGTTCTTCACCCCTTTATTATTATTATTATTATTATTATTTCAAAAAAAAAAAAAAAATTCAGCACCACCCAGGAAAATGAAAAAAAAAAACAAAAAATAATATATATATATATAAGGAGGTCCGTTGTTTTTTGTTGTTGTTTTTTTTTGAAGAAGAAGAAGAATAAATTAAAAATAAAAAGCGCCCGTCTGGGGCTGGGGGTCGTGGGGAGGAGAGGCGGAAACGAAGCTTCTGGCCGGTTCCGTGTCACTACGGCTCAGGACGGGGTGGCGAGAAAGCAACGGAGGAGAAAAAAAATAGAAGACCGAGGCTCTCTTTTAAGAGGGGGGGGAGGCAGAGAAGGGGGCTACAGCACCTTCTGCCCCAAAACACTCACAGTGGGAGTGGGAGAAACGAGCGCAGAAAAAACGAGCCCAGACATCGGCGCCTGGGCGTGATATGGCTCATCTTGAACTCGGCGCTGCGGCCTGCCGGGAAAAAGGAAGAGAAAGAAAAAGAGATCATGTGTTAAATCGGGGACCCCCGTTTTTTTCCCCCCTTTCTAAACCGGGGTGTCAAACTGGATTTTCTTCGAGGGCTGGATCAGCATTGTAGCTCTCCTCTGTGGGCCGGCTGGGGGTGGGGGGGGAGACGGGACGGATACCTCCTACAGATAACAGATAACTAGAGTTGGAAGGGACCTTGTAGGTCATCTAGTCCAACCCCCCCTGTCCAAGTAGAAGACCCTATACCATTTTTGACAGAGGGCAGTCCTGTCTCTTCTTGGAAGCCTCCAGGAGTGAAGCTCCCACAACTTCTGAGGGCAAATTCTGTTCCATCGGTTGATTGTTCTCCCTGTCAGAAAATTCCTCCTTATTTCCAGGTTGAATCACTCCTTGCTCAGTTTCCATCCTTTGTTCCTTGTCTGGCCTTTGGGGGATTTGGGAAATAGCTTGACCCCCTCCTCCTCTCTGGGGCAGCCCCTCCTTCAAATATTGGAAGGCTGCTCTCCTGTCTCCCCTGGTCCTTCTCTTTACTAGACCAGCCAGGCCCAGTTCCTGCAACCGTCCGTCGTATGTTTTATCCTCCAGTCCCCTCATCATCCTGGTTGCTCTTCTCTGCACTTTTTCTAGAGTCTCAACCTCTTTATTATAGTGTGGTGACCAAAACTGGATGCAGGACTCTAGGTGTGGCCTTACTAAGGCTTTACAGAGGGGGATTAGTGGTATTAGAAGCTGTATGAGTACCAGTATTAGTAATACAGCACTCTGCTGGCCAAAAATCGGCCATATGGAGGCCCCATGAGGCGCTGCTGTGGACCATTTTCAACCTCCCCAGCCTCCAGCAGCACTCTGCTGGCCAAAACGGGCCATGCAGAAGCCCCCGTGTGGCCCGTTTTTAGACGACGGAGTGCTGCAGCGGCCACGGAGGCAGAAAACTGGCTATGGGGCCCCACATGCGGGTCCCCCCCCCCACAGCCCATTTTGTCTAGCAGAGGCACCGCAGCCCCATGGGCCGGACTTCAGCACCCTGCGAGCCAGATTCGGCCTGTGGGCCTCGAGTTGGGACGCCCCTGCTCTCAAATCGATTTGGCTTCCAACATTGTAAGCGGGGAGGATTTTAGCCGGACAGCCATTTTGTTTCCCCACCCCGCCCCAACAAGTTACAGGCAGTCCTTGACTTACGACCAACAGAGGCCCAAATTTCCGTTGCTAAGCGAGACATTTGCCCCGTGTGTCATGATCTGCGCACCGCAGTTGTGAAGTTGAGTCGCACAGTTCTTAAGGGAAGCTGGCTCCGCCGTGGACTTTGGCTTGTTCAACGGTCACTAAAGGGGATCGCGTGACCGTCACAAATATGACTCAGCTGCTGAGCGTCCGAATTTTGATCTCGTGGCCATGGGGATGCGGCAACAGTCATAAATGGTCCTATTGTAAATGGTCTTGGTTTATTATAAGGTAGGACTTGAACTCAGAGTCTCCTGGCTTCTACAGGTTTGCTCTGTGCTTTTTGCCCCGTTTTACGCTTTCGCCTGCCACACTGGTCAAGGGAATCACTGCAGTTGTTAAGTTGGTCACCTGGTTGTTAAACGACTCGCTTCCTGAAAGGGAAGCATGCAACACACCCACCCCCTTGGACACTGCGACCGTCATAAATACGAGTCAAGTTGCCAAGCATCTCAATTTTGATCACTTGTGGCCCTGGGGGAATGCTGTGTGGAAAAAAACATGAACCTAAAGCCCCTTTCTTTCAGTCCTGTTGCAACTGCGAACCATCGCTAAGCGAAAAGTCGAGGACCACCTATACGGATAGGTTGGGACGAACAGCTCTGCCCCATCGGAAGTGCAGGGACCTCTGTGCAGAGGGAAGGGAGGAAATTAATTTTAAGAAATACAGAACTGGGGGAGGAAAACCTTCCCCTGTGAAAGGATCCTCCTGCGATGATATGGGCCGCAAAAGGATCCACGCACACACAGCAGAGCTGAAGAAGCTTCTTGGATGAGAAGCGAAAACCTCCTCAAAGGAAAAAAACAAAAACAAAACCCCAGAAAGTCCGGTTGAAAAGTCCTCTTGAACAAAAAAAAAAAAAGGCACCTTTGGATGGCTGAGACTCTCCATAGATAGACAGACAGACAGACTTAAGACACTCACCAGGGTGAAGCTGTCGTAGATGGTGATCAATTCTTCGGTTTTGTACTGTTCGAGGACCACGATGCCGTGGAGGGATGAGCTCCGTTTCCGGGCACAGGCCTCGCAGTGAACCAAGTACGTGTTCTTGCTGCCGTTCTCGCTGGTCACGAAAAGGATGTTGAACACCTCCACCTGCGGGGAAAGAGATGGGGAGGGGTCAGCTCCCCTCCTACGAAGTAGGACACCCCCCCCACTTTCCCCGCCTAGGTAAGAAGCCAAGATAGGGAGGCCAGCAGCCGAGAATCCTTCCCCCCACCTCCGCAAGGAATCTCACGGGGTGGAATCTCTTAAAAAATGGAATCCGCAGATCAGCGGACAGGATTCAGGAGGCCACTAGCTTAGCTCTGCTCGCCGTGGGCGACCCCCTAAACCACCAACGTGGGTCCTCCTCCATCAGTGGGGGATTTTAAGGCCAGAGAACCATTTATCTAAAACGGTACAGGGTCTCCTACCATGGACCCCAGGGGGCTGGACTAGAAGGCCTCCAAGGTGCCTTTCAACCCTCCGATTCTATTACAAGCAGTGGAACATCTTGCCACAAGAAATTACGGGTGCTCCATCACCGGAGGCTTTTAAAGCAGAAACCGGATGGCCATTTGCCTGAAAAAGGTACAGGGCTTCCTACTTGAGCAGGAGGGTTGGACTAGACGACCTCTAAGGTCCCTTCCAGCTCTGGAGTCTATGGCTTGATTACATCCAGTGCAATGGCTTTCCTCCAAAAGTCGGGGAGGTTTTGAAGAGGAGACCAGACAACCATTTGTCTAAAATGGGTTTGTATCAAGCCGATGAACAGCTCCGTCACCATATCCCCCTCCGGAAGTCCACCACCATCGCCAGCCACCCCTGTTGAGACCTTGTTAAAACCCCAAACTTTAACCCTGCCCCCAACACGCAGTTCAAAAATAGCAAAGGGAGGGGCACTACCCTCGGAAAGGAGAAGGAATCATGCCACCAACAACTCCCCCCATGAGATACCAGAAAATGAGACCCCCGAGACTCCTGCCTGCCCACCGCATTATGCTTCCACTTTTCTCAGTGGGCGTGGTCTGGCTGAGGACAATGGGTGCGGTAGTCCAAAGATTAGCCGATTTGACTCCCCTTGGACCGGAGACAGAATTCAAGCCCCCATTTCACGCTCCTTTATTAATCGTCGATAGGTGGCTTAACAATCAGTGGGGAGCTGCCACTGGTTTGGACCGGTTTTAACAAACCGGTAATTCTAACCATCAGGTATATTTCCATCTTTTTCAGCTCAGCGGATTCGCACGGCGCAGTGGACTAGACTCTACTGCCATCACTCTTCACACTGCTCTGACTCATCTAGAACAGAGGGGGCGCTACGTGAGGAGGCTTTTCGTAGATTTTAGTTCTGCGTTTAACACAATTCTTCCATGTAGACTAGTGTCTAAACTTCTGGACCTTGGACTTTCTAATTCAATCTGCCTTTGGATTATGGGTTTCCTGTCTGGCCACTCACAGAGGGTCAGATTAGGTAATCATACCTCTTCAGCCCCTATTCTTAACACTGGTACACCACAGGGCGTTGTGGTTTGCCGGCAGCCTGTGCAGATGGCAGAGGAATCGAACAGTGGGGAAGAACAGGGACTAGTCCGGGACTCTGAGGGGAGGGACTCAGACGAGGGTCCTGCATCCAATGCAGAGATGGGGCCAGGGCCACCTGGGAGTTGTGTGCTAATTCCAGACCCTCTGGGGTCTGGCAGCAGTGAGGCAGAGGAACAAGGGGAGCCTGTTCCCAGGGCGCGTGCGCGCAGAGCTGCTAGAAGGCGAGAGCAGCTGAGACATAAGGGGCGACTTGGGAGTAAGGCTGGGAGGTAATTGCCTTTGAATTCCGCGCACACTCACACAACCGGTTGTTCTATCAGTTGCAGCCCACCACTGCTTACCATAGGCAGTACAAAATACAATTATATTTATATATAATTTTGATAAATAACCTCTCCCCACGGTTTCAGGGATATGTTGAACACGACAGGGAAGGACTCTGAAGAACCGGAGCCTTCCAAAATGGGTCATCTGACGACCCAAGTTGTGCTTCCGAACTAGGGTGCCAGGATTCCGGCAGTTACCCTCCCATTTAAATCACGAGTCTCGAGCCAAACTTCCAAAGGATTTATTGGGAGTTAACATGTCCAGCACTGCCTGGGTACAGCTGACAGAATGACAGAATTCATTGTCAGCCTTGACCCTGGTTTCCCCCCCCACCCCCCACCCCCCCCGGGTGTATCGTAATTCATATCCCCCAATGGGACACATCCATAGCCCAGAGTCATCAATCATGTTATCCCGTTGGAATTTTGCGGGGCAGAAACTTCAGTCACCTAGTTACTATCCTTGAAAAGCTATGTATGGAATGCACTTTCAGTTTCCAAGCTGTCATGCTGCTCTTTCAAACTCCTCTCGTTGGCAACTCTAAAAAGACCGTAGAAATATTTTATGAGTTGACACCAGGAGTGGAATCCCAGTTAAACAGGGTTTCCAGTTCTCGTATCTTGCTGGGGGATATGGTAGCCAGCATCATGAGACATTAAGAGCCCAGGTATGGCCCCGGTCTCTCTGTCCAGGTCTCGCCATCGATGGTCCATGAAATCAACATGCCGTTTCTTTCCCGGGGACCGAGTCCGAATCCAAGGTAACAATGATAAAACTTGATTAACTGTGGTTCCACCTCTTCCTCTACCACATTTTCCCGAGGAATGGAAGTCAGAACTGTTCACATCCACAGGATCGAAGCCATCCTGGAAGGAGAGGCAGCAGATCAGAACTTCTTAGACCATCTCAGGATCCAATCCTCGGTCCTCTTCCTTGGCCAGATAGGACAGGAGTCCAACACACCAGTAGTGGAAAGTCACGGGAAACGTTGTGACTCGAGGACCGTAAACTGAAGAACCTTCTAGAGAACACCACTATGGATGCTTCGAGGAATGTTTTGTCTGTTCAGATCCCCACCGGAGAGAACGTGAACGACGTTATTGATGAGGTGTTTGGCTAGAGACAATACCCATTCAAATGAATCTGTTCTTCTGAGCTAGCCTTCCTTAAAATTCCCTGGCTCCGGGAATTCTGGGAGTTGAAGTCCACGAGTCATAATGGAGCCACTGTTACCCATGTTGGCTCCGGGAATTCTGGGAGTTGAAGTCCGCGAGTCATAAAGGGGCCACTGTTCTCCATCTTGGCTCGGGAATTCTGGGAGTTGAAGTCCGTGAGTCATAAAGGGGCCACTGTTCTCCATCTTGGCTCTTTGAATTTTGGGAGTTAGTCCACAACTCATCATTCTTCACATCTGTTTCAGCAGATGCCAAAAATGGAGATTTCTTCTTCTCAAGGATAATTTTCTCCTTATTAAGAATGAGAAGAAAGAGATGAGGTCCCGCGAATTCTGGCCACTTCAAGTGCAGGACTCGTGTATGCACCACAGAGATTGTCTGACTTTTCTTCCCAAGAGAGATCCGATCAACCAGCGGGGAAGCTACCGTATTATGGGTTGAGTCATTCCTGGTCAACTGAGATATCCTTCCGTTGTCATCTCAAGCCTTCTGTTCATCCAGGGAGCTTCCTCAATTCTGTAGACCTCCTAGCCTTCTAATGTGGTTGCTCCGATTTTTGAGGCTCTCTAATGAATGTTGCTGCTCCGATTCCTCTTACTCGTTTAGCTGCGTTGAGGCGGTCTCCACACGCACCTCAAAGACTTTCTAATCCTTGCAGTTCCACACCAGTGTTGACCCAACTTCCTTTCCTTGGTCACCACGATCCTGACCATATTTCTTTTGTTCTTCTTCCATGTTCTTCCTTCGCCTTCCTTCCTTCCTTATCTTCTCCTCTTACAAAACCACGCGCGTCATACTCACTGTTTTTGACCTCTTCAACTTGCTACGGGGTTCCACGTCTCCACCACTGTCAGGACAGGAGGTGGGTGGGGAGAAGGGGATTAACAATCCCTTACTGGAGATGGGACAGGAGGCATACAAGTAATTTAAACACACAGAGACCTCACCAAGCCCATGCCACCCCTGCGGTCAGAAGCCTTGGCTGGGACCCTTTTGGGGAGGGGGGAAATATGAGGTGATGTTGATGACGACAATGGATCTATGGGTCCATTTCAGAGAGAAAAGATCCAGGAGAACTGGTCCCCACATCCTACCAACCAAGCGTTGAAGGATCTGCTGGAACTGGGACCTCTTTAAGTTGGGATCCGGGAAGACCAGGTAGGTGGGTGTGAAAAGGGAAGAGGAGACCAAGGCTCATTCTTGGACCCAACTGGACTGCAGATGGGTTGGTTTCTAGTCCGGGTAAGGACCAACCCAATCCCACCCCGGTCAGCTGCAGGAAGGAAGCAGTTGAGGAGAGAGGAAGAGAGAGGAAGAGAGGCGCCCAGAACTGACGGGACCCCACAGCCAAGCCTCCTCGACCAAGTCAAAAGAGAAGACAGCGGGAAGCTTATGCCGCACCGCGTCAACTCTGCAGCTGCCACAGCGGCGGAGATACCCTCGAACCCCCCCAGGCGGGCTCTTACGTCACATTCGTTGCAGTAGTACGCCGGCTCGTCCTTCACCCTTCCTTGGTACGCAATCTTCTTGCCAGATCGGATCAGGCTTTCCCGCTGGACCTGACAGTGTTTGATGGACTGCATGAGGCAGTACCTAAAGAGAGGAGGAGAGATCAGCACAAACACACACACACACACACACACACGATACAGGTGGGCACCGACAGGATGTCCGTGGGCTCCCGTACAGGCCGACCTCAAGTTACGACCATTCATTTGAAGGTGCAACAACACTGAAAAAGGGAGGGACTTCCGGTTTGCAGCGCTTCGGGGCAGGCAGGAATCCGCGATTGTGCATGGTTTCTGCCTGCGCTCGCCGCTGGAGTGCCCTGAGCCATGCGGCTTCAGGGCTAGCCACCTTCATAGAAGGTGGTGAAGACACGGGGGATCTGGCAGGGTTGAGAGATATCGCACCTCTCTTCCCTAGGTGGCTAAACTCCCTTTTCCGAAGGCGGTAGAGCGGCGGTCAGAAATGGCTGCCACAAAGCAGCGCTCAGACGGAAAAGAACAAAGGGTGATTTAGGACTGGCCTTGCACTTACAATCATCACAATGCATGGAGTCCTTGACTTACAACAGTTTGTTTAGCAACTGTTCAAAGTTACTGGGGGAAAAAAAAGGGACTTAGGACCATTTCACCCTTACGACCGCTGTAGCCATTCCCACGGTCACATCTCTGACGCTTGGCAACTGGTTTCGTATTTGTAACAGTCGCAGCATGCAGGGGTGTGTGTGTGTGTGTGTGTGTGTGTCACATGATCCACTTTGGCGACCACCAGAGTCAACGGGGAAGCCGGATTTGCTTAACAAAACAGGTTACTACCTTAACAATGGCGGCAAGAAAGGTCGCAAGCTTCGCTTAGCTGCTTTGCTTAACGACAAATTCTGGGATTCCATCATGATGAGGACTACCCGTACTAGGATGGGGGAGGCCAGTTTGGCTCACGTGGGACCCCGGAAGAGTTTAAAAAAAAAACAACCCAACTCACTTGATCATCTTGTACAAGTCCGAGTCGCTGATCTTGACCGTCCGCGCGACGTTCCAGGAGACGTGGATCATGGGCACGATGGACTTGACATTCTTCACCTCGTTCCATTCATAGCGTTCGAGCGCCAGCTGGTACTGGTAAGCTGCAGGGAACAAATCCAGGTGCCATAATCCACTGCAAATTCTAGACCTCTGGAATTGGGGCCAGGTCAAACTTCTGGATGTGAGTGGACGGTGAAAGTCCACCCTTCATTTTGTCCATCCCAAGAGGTAAGGGGTCTGTTGTGGCCTGCCGACTGGCAGTCGAATCAGAGGAGGCGGAGGCGTGGAAGTCAGGGTCAGCATCCTCCTCCTTATTCCCTTTATTCCCTATTCTCGGCCTTCATGTCTGCAATTCCTTCTCTCGCCCTGCCGGACTAATTATCTCATCTTGCCTTGATTGGACTTATAGTTACAGTTTCTGTTGACCATGTTTTGGACTTGATTCTCTGCAGCCAAAGGCTGTTCCCGGGAGAGTTTTTCTCCAGCCCAGAAGGTAACCAGGACATTTGGGGGCAAAGTTGGAGCTAGTAAAGGGACTACAGAGGGTTTGTCGTGTTTGGGAGCTGGGTCAAAACAGAATCACGTCCAGTTTTAAGCACCATGCTTTCAAGAACGTGTCCGATAAGTTAAATTTAAATTAAAGTAGCCGATGTTAAAATACACTGCTCTAAAAAGTTTGTCACAAGCAAGGACAGGCAGACCTCTACTCTCTTTTGGCTCGGAGGGTGGGATCATCCTCCATTGGACTGAAACGATGTGAAACTGCAAGAGAGGAGGCTGTCTCAGGAGGGACGTCCTAAATGTACAATCTATCAGTTCTGTCTCGCAATGTGTTGAGTTCTCCTTCGGTGAAGGTCATCAAGCTCCAAGCAAGGCTGGAGGATCATCTGCCAAAGATGTTCTACTAAAATGGATCCAGCACTGAGGAGCACTTTGACCTTCTAAAACCCCCACGAGACCTACCAGGTTCTGTTCTGGCTTGGCAGGTGGGACACGGTCAGCTTCAAAGGCCTAAGCTCCTATCCCCAAAAGCTAAGCAGGTCAACTTGCTACGGGTAGGACCACATCTTCCTTCTCCAGCCCATTTCTCCTCCTACCTGTCAGGGGACCGACGTTCCACGCAATATTGTTGCACCACCCAGTGGCCTGCACCCAGTGCACGGTCCCGGCATTGATCCACACCAGGTCTCCAGGACGCTGGATGAAGCGGTAGACAGGGATGTTGGACTGGTAGAGGTCTTCTAGGATGGGCCACCAGGAGCCGGTGAGATAATCTACCCCGTGTCTACAAGAAAACCCAGGTGGAGGCTGTTTGGCCAGAGAAACCAAGAGTCCTGAAGACCCCAAGAACCTCTGGACCCTCACTTGGTCAAAACCGTGGAGCATGCTACAGAGATGGTTCCTCTCCGCTTGCTGCTCCTTCCTCAGAAGGTTCCATCTCCCACCCTGTTTCTTCTCTCCGGCCAAGTTTCCCCCTTGCCCCAAGTCGGAGGAGATCGTTTCTCAAAGAAGTCCTACCTGTCACAGAAGGCACTGATATTCTGCCAGTAATGTTCGTGGACAGCAAACCATTCGCAGTCCCCGGGCCCAATGTTGATGTTCACGGAACAGAAGTTGTTGTTCTCCTGGTGACCTACAGAGGAACCACGGGAGAGAAAGATAAAAGCTCAGCCCAGGGTCAACTGGACTCCATACCAAGTCAAGGCACCAGAGATCCTTGGTGGAAGACCTAGTGGCGCCCCTGACGCGGAATCGATCGGGCGTGTCGCGCAAAGCAGCTGAGGTGGAAAAGCAGGAAATAAAGGCCAGTATAGAGGTGGAGGGAAGGGCCCAACAGCTGATCGTCAGAGCAAACTGGTTCACTCACGGATGATTGTCGGAGCTACCGGGCCAAACTGGTACAACACCACTACTGCGTGGAATCCGAAAGTTCCAGGTTTTTCACGCAAGGGTCTCCAAACTTGGCTGCTTTTTAAGACTTGCGGAGGTCAATTCCCAGAATTCCTCAGCCAACCGTGAGGAATTCTGGGAGTTGAAGTGCACGGGTCTGAAAAGTGGGCAAATTTAGAGACCCTTCTTCTGGTTCTTAAGCCACAAAGGCCCAGTTTCCAGCTCAGATCTACCCGGCGCCCCTCCTGTCCATCCACCTGTCCCTAGAGGGGTCAATAAGGGGAGCCCCTAAGCAGGATGTGAGAGCCTTTCTCTGCCTCCCTCCACAGCTGGGGTTCAAAGGTAGAGGGTGGTGAGATCTGGAGGTTCCACCTCAATGTTTGGGTTTGTTCCCCTAGTGCAGAGGGCATCAAACTCAATTTCATTGAGGTCCGCATCAGGGTTGCGTTTGACCTCGGGGTCCGGAGTGGGCTGGCCAGTTTGACGTCATTCGTGGGGTGTGTGTGTGTGTGTGTGTGTGTGTGTGTGCGCCTGTGGTGGCCTGAGCGAGCTTCATTTTTTCTGGGAGAAACACTGTGGGCTGGTCAAGGGTGGCCCCGTGGGACAGATCTAAGCTGGCCGCATCATCTAAGCATCCCGTGGGCCGCATCTAATCACCCTGCAGTCCGGATCCGGCCCACGGGCCTGGAGTTTGACACCCCTGTCCTAGTGGGAGAGCCGGACCAATCCATTTCCTGCTCAGACCAGGGGGGGTTTCTCACCTGGGGTTCGGCTGCCGGGGACCTTCATGTACAGTTGCACTGTGTTCATGCCCAGAATGGTGTGGCCCACGTGGCTCAACATGTTCCCCGTCGATGTGACGCGCATAAAGGCAGGCAGCTTCAGCAATTCCTGGAGCTGCGGTTTCCATCTGTCCAAGAAACCAACAGGTTACCCACACGAACTCAGAGATCAACTAGTCTGACCTCCCTTTGGCCTGGAAACCCTCTAGGTTTGGTCCTCAAAGTTACGACTGTGAAGGGAGCCTTGGGCCAACAGCGGCACAGGTAGATCCTCGACTTACAACAACTGAGCCCAGCAAGACATTTGTTCAGTGAGTCTTACCCCATTTGGCCACCTTCCTTGCTGCAGTGGTTAAGTGAATCCCTGCAGCTGTTTAGTGATCACATGGTCGTTAAACGAACCTGGCTTCCCCCAATGACTTTTGCTTGTTGGAAAGTCGCGAAAGGGGTTCCCTGTGAGAACGCTACGACTGTCATAAATATGAATTCGTAAATATTCAATCACGGGAGCAACAGGGGATGTTGCAATGGTCGTAAGTGAGAAAAATGGTCCTAAGCCATCGTAACTCCGAACTGTCGCTAAACAAACTATTGAAAGTTGATTACCTGCAATTGCCTGTGATTTTATGACGCTGTTTGCAGCCAGCGTGGTGATTCTATGGGCAAACCCTACAGTTGTTAAGCAAATGCGACGGTCGTTAAGTGAACCCATTGTCTGCTATTGCCTAGTTTAGCCGAAAACCAGAACTGCCACTGTGTCACTGTGTTGCCAAGGGCCCAGACCATCATGCGGTCATGCGACCATCATAAGTTCAAATCCAGGTTGTAAGTCCCTTTTTCCAGGTGGGTTATGACTTTGGACAGTCCAAAGAAACTTCGGTCACCTAGTTACTATCTCTGGAAACGTTTATGGAATGCACTTTCAGTTTGCAAGCTGCCACAATGCTCCTTTTCTGTTGGCAACTCTAAAAAGTCCATAGAAATATTTTTATGAGTTGACACACTAAATGACTCGTTGTAAGTCGAGGTCTATGTGTGCTACTGCACACGGGGCTAGGAATTCTGGGAACATCACTGCCCCTGCTAGTCAGGAATTATGGGAAGCTGGTATGGCTGGTTCAGGAATTTTGGGAATTGAAGTGCCACAGGTCACAGGTCATAAAATAGTTACCCATTTCTCCCCTTTTAAGTCTTTTAAACTTGCAGTGATGAGTTCTGGCCACCAGGAGGCAGCCTACACTCAGAGCACTCTCTTTCTGAAATTCTCATGCATCACCAGCAGGGGGCAACAAGAGAGCCACAAACAGTGCCTTGCCCATAGGATTTCATTGGAGGGAAACTGGCTGGCGGCCCCCAGCTCCACGAGTGTCCACCAGGGGCAGGCAAAGATCTGGGATGCAGCCGTTCAGGGAGGCCGCTCTAGGAAACAAACCGTTTTGCATGCAGTGACGGGTCTGAACCCCACAGACGGCAGCGCAAACAAGCAGATCTAGGCCCCAAATCAGTGGCGGGATTCAAATAATTCAACAGCCAGCTCACGAAACTGCTCGGAAAGTGAGCCGCCAGTTCTCCTGAACCGGTGTGAACCGGCTAACTCCCACCACTGCCCCAAAGGTGCTCTGCAGCTGTGGCTGCTGTGCAAAAGACACGGCAGGAAACGGAAGAATCGGGGGGGGGGAAGGAGGAAAGAGCGGGGAGGGGAGGGGGAGAAGAGCGCCCACAGATTTCCCCCCCACCCTTCCTCCCGCGATACTCACCGCTTGGCATCCGAGAGGTCGATGTTGGTCCCAAACTTGATTATTTGGTGGGGCTTCTGGTCTGGGTTGCTGCGCGAAGAACAACGGAAAGGGGAAAAAAAAAACGAGGACAGGAAGCTGCCATGAGCCATTTTCTCCCAGATGGAGAAAGCATTAATGTCCCAATTCTGCCCCTCAACAAAGAGGACAATGTGAGCGCGCGCACACACACACACACACACACACACACACACACACGCACACAGCATCCTGTGCTTCTCTGGATCCGCAATTCGCAAGCCAGCGTAGCCTGACCTCTTTCCTTCCTCCATCCCTCTCTCTTATCCCCCGTTATGCGCCATTTCCTCAAAAAAAAAGAAAAGAAAAAACCTCCCAAATCCAAAGAATATAGGCAGTCTTTGACTTACGACCATAATAGAGGCTAACATTCCCTCAAGGTGGCCACTGATTGAGTTTTGACCCATTTTAAGCCAGCTTGACACGGCAGCGAAGTGAATTTCCACCATTCTTTAAGTGAGTACAAGACGGTCGTTAAGTGAATTGGGCTTCCTCACTGGCTCCGTTGGAAGGAGAACCCAGGACACTGCGACAGCCATAAACACGAGCCAGTGGCCAAATCGTCTTCGTTTTGATTATCTGACTGTGGAGATGGGGCGACAGTCGCGTAAAAAATGGTCATAAGTCACTTTTTTTTGTGTGCCGTGGTAACTCTGAATGATCACTAAATGGACACTCATAAGTCAAGGACTGCCTGTAATCGATCAAAAGAATCACTGATTGATGCTACCTAGTTGGGTCATGAAACATCTGCGAGAAAACAACCAAGCTCAACAACCAAGCATCCCACAGTCTTCCTCCTCCTCCTCCAACCCCATTCCTTTTTAGAACTGATGACATTCCCTAGTTGGGTCATGAAACGTCTGTAAGAAAACAACCAAGTTCAGGAAGCACTGGGGACCCCAAACTCCTCTTCCTCCTCCCCCCTTCTAGCACTCATTTCAGCTCTGAGAGCTAAAATTATTCCCCTTTATCGATCGAAGCAGAGGTCACCCAACGAGCAGGAAGAGGCAGGAATACTCTACCTGGGCGGCGTCTCTGTGGTGCTATCCGGCTCCTCGGCCTCCTCATCGTCCGTCTCTTTGTCCTCCTGCCTCAACAGAGAGAGAAGGTCACAATGGAGGCCTTGCCATCAAGAGTTACGCGAGGGCCTTCAGCGTTGAAACCCTTACGGGGCCCAGAATCCACCCGAGGGACAGGACAAACAGATGGACCAAGCTCGGTCATCTCACCTGAAGTGACTCCTGGAACGAAGCCGCTTGGTACTGGGCATACTTGGCGATGGTGGTGTGTGACCGGCTGCTCTCGCACGGCCAGACTTGCTTAGTGCCCAAGAGGTCCCAGTTCTCGTCGGACGGCTGCTGCACCTGCGTGCGGACTTCCACGGCGTGCTCGCCGCTCGCCTCCACCAGCGTCTTCGTGCTGAACAGCCCCAGGTCTGCGGGCGAGCGGAGACAATCAAGTAACGCCTCGTTTATACACGCACCCCAAATTGTGGGAAAGATTTGTTGTTTGCTCAACTCTCCTGGTTCCATCCCCCCCTCGTTTGGAAAGACGAATGCCCGCCATCCTCTCCCCGCCGATCAAACTTCCTAAGGAACTGCAAAGATCCTCAGCCATTCTCCAAATCCGGAGGAAAATATATTTTCTACTTATTGGGCACTCCAGGGATTGCCAGCACCCGAATCAAATGAGGCGGCAGTGTGGGAATCAAAGGCGGAAGAGGGAATAGCGCTAGCAAAGAGAGAGAGAGACAGAGGCAGAGCCTTGGGCCGTCCGTCAGGTGGAGAGTCAACAGCCTGAAGGTCTGGAGGGGGCTGAGGAGGAGGAAGAGGAAGAACAGCTGGGTCCAGTGCCTGAAGCACAGAAGGCAGAGGAGAGGAGAGCAGTGGAAATCTATAAGCCGGTCCTTGGGGCGGAAGAGCCACTGCTGCTAGTGAAGCCCCACCCTAGCTCTGGAGATAAAAGGCAGAGGGCAGAGATGAAGAGGGGTGGCAGACAATTTTTCGTCTCCCCGCTAGACAGACTGGTTAGCCTATGGTGAGAGAATTTTTCATCAAAGCCTATGGTGTCCGACAGGCCACGACAGGACAAAAACACCCAATCCAGCCTGAACATCGGGCTGATTGTGCCTACGAACCCATAATCCTCATACTCACTGAGCCGAAGAGATCCAGCCAGACCGCGGATGACGGTGATGGGGTTCTTGGGATCGGTGCAGAATTGTAGCAAGACGGGAGAAAATGCGTCCCGTTTGCTCTCCAACTAAAGGAAAAGGACGAGACTGTCAGAGAACGGCAGGCCAGTCCGGCTCCTCCACCCCCCGTCCAAGCACCAAGTACCCAACAACTGTCAGCGCTCCGACAATACACCCCCCATTCAAATCATAGACCCATAATTCGTTGTCACCCTTAGCCCTGGTTCCCCGCGCCCTTCTGGGTGTAACATAATCCATATTCTCCAACGGGACATCTCCATAGCCCAGAGTCGTCAATCATGTTCTCCAGTTAGAATTCTGCGTGGAGGAAACTTCGGTCTCCTAGTTACTATCTTTGAAAACATTTATGGAATGCACTTTCGGTTTTGCAAAGGTTTTTTTTTTTTTCCCTTTCTGTTGGCAACTCTGAAAAGGCCAAAGAAGTATTTTTATGAGTCGACATTATGAAGGCCACACAGCCAGGTGAGAGTCCAAACTCCCCTTTAATGCTCCAAATTTCCCCTCAAAGTGCTCCCACATTCTTGGCAGTGTCCCAGAAAGCACACGCACGCATGGCAGCCTCGGGCTGCGACTAGGCCGGAAAAACAAAGGAACAGAGAAATGAGTCCCCGAAACAAACAAGTAAGGAAGAAACAAACTATCATGCAAACTCCGAGAGGTCTGTACCGGCACACCAAACCCCACCAATTCAGTGTTTGTTCCCGACAAATGCCCCTCCCCACAGGGTCTCCTTAAATCTCAGCCCCCCGCAGGTGTGCCCTTGGGAAGAGGGGCGGAGCACTCTCTTCCGGAGTAGTCGGGCCGACCTGTGCTGTTTCTCCGTCTCCTTTCCGCTCTCCGTGCTCGGGGATCGGGAGGGCGTGGTCCTTGCTCATCACCTGAGCTCGGTCGCTCCGCGTGTTCACCGCTTGTCCTCTCTCGGTTGTCCTGCCCTAGTTCTTCCCAGCCTACAAGCCGTCCCGATCCCGAAGGCCCCTGGGTTGACTCGGCCTGCCCCTCCCCACATTCCTCCAAAGCCAAGGCTCTCTGCTCTCCCTCTAGGCCAAGACTAGGCAATGAAGAGTTCACAACGCCACACAAGGAAGACTCTGTGTGTGTGTGTGTGTGTGTGACTAATTCTCACAAAATCATACATTGCAATGTCCTGTCAATGAATACTTCAGCCTCAACCATAACAACAACAAGAGCAAACAATAGATACAAACTCAAAATAAACCGCACCAAACTCGATGGCAGGAAATACGACTTCAGCAACAACAGAGGGGTCAATGTCTGGAATCCTCTACCTGACTCGGTGGTTCCTTCCCCAAACCCCAAAAACCTTTAACCTTAGACTGTCTACTATGGACCTCACCCCTTTCCTAAGAGGTCTGTGGGGGGGCGTGCATAAGCGCACCAACGTGCCCACCGTCCCTGTCCTATGGTTTCTTTTATATTTTTCTTGTATGAATCCATGTCATAACTATGTTTTTACTTATACCTATTATCTTGTAAGCAATTGACAAATCAAATAAATAAATAAAAGCCGGACCATGCCTGGAAAGGAAGGAAGCTGTCAAAAGTGCCCCACTCTTTTCTTTTCTTTCTTTCTTTTTCCTTTCTTTTCTTTCTTTCTCTCTCTCTCCCTTTTTCTTTCTCTTTCTTTCTTTTGCTTTTCTCTCTCTCTCTTTCTTTTCTTTCTTTTTTCTTTCTTTTCTTTTTCTTTTCTTTCTCTCTCTCTCTTTTCTTTCTTTCTTTTTCTTTTCTTTCTCTTTTTCTTTCTTCCTTTTCTTTCTCTCTCTCTTTTCTTTCTTTTCTTTCTCTCTTTCTTTTCTTTCTTTCTTTTTCTTTTCTTTCTCTCTCTCTTTCTTTCTTCCTTTTCTTCCTTTTCTTTCTCTTTCTTTTCTTTCTCTCTCTCTCTCTCTCTTTCTTTCTTTCTTTCTTTCTTTTTTCCCCCTCAGCAAGACAGAGTCATCGGATGGGGTCCCTTGAACCAGCAACCGGGAGAGCCAGTAATATCTCTTTTGTTTTGCTTTTCGGGAGATGGGAGGTCTGGCCTGAATAGCAACGGAGGGACAAACCGAACGCAGAGGAAGCTGCGCAGAAGGGAGGGAAGACAAATGGACCAGGTGGGTCTCAGGGCTCCGGGAAGAGGGATCTGGGCTACTGCACCCCTAGAAACAAGGAGGCGAGACAAAAAGCCACAAAAATAGGATTTTTATTTATTTAAAAAAAGAAAGAATGGGGGAACGTAAGGATTTTTGGAAACGACCAGGAATAACGACACCCTAAATTCTACGCAAGCAGAAACGATGCTTTAAAGGAAGGAGGAGGAAGAGAGACCAGGAAGAGATAAGAGACATGGGCGCAGATGGGTGATGATGGGACTTCAACTCCCAGAATTCTCAACCCAGCAGGGAATTCTGGGAATTGAAAGTGAGCACACAACACAGAATTCTGGGAGCTTAAGCATGGGAATATTAGGAACGGAAGTCTAAGCGTCTTAAGCACGGAATTCTGGGAACTGAAGTCCACACACCTTAAGCACAGAATTGTGGGAGTTGAAGTTGGGAGTTTTAGTCCATGCAATCGTAAGCACAGACTTCTGGGAGTTGGAAGTCTAAATAT
Source organism: Pseudonaja textilis (assembly GCF_900518735.1). The sequence goes on along the minus strand of NW_020769536.1, from coordinate 346,032 downwards.
TTAAATCACAGAATTCTGGGAGTTGTATTCCCTGCTTCTAAGGATGGAATTCTGGGGTTTTTAGTCCATGCGTCTTAAATCACAGGCATTCTGGGAGTTGGAAGTCCCAACTGGGCCGAGAATCAGAAACAAGCAAGTCATTAAAAAAAAGAAAGAAAACGAAACCAGGATGAGATAGGACAGAGCTGAGAAAGAAACCTAGGCGTGAAGAGAGTGATCCTGCGAGGTGATCCACTCAAGAGCAGCAGACGGACAGCAGCCAAGTTGGTTTTTCTTCCGGAGATCTGATGACTTGTATTGAAGCTTTCCTAGTTAGCGTCAATGTTTGTTTTGACCAAGGCTTCCTGAGACCGTAATTAAGTATACACTTAGTCCAAACGACCCTCTTTTTACTTCAACAGCTGGGAATTATGTTCATTCCCAGCCAGTAATGAGTCTCAAACAGTCCCTCGAGATAAGCACCCACCTTTCTCTCCTTTGAATTGCTGACAACAACTAAAGTGCCAAATTAACGGTTAAAAAAAACCAACTGAAGTACAAAGTCCACACAGAGCTTCAAGGTTTAATCTGAACAGAGTGAACGACGTTGCTTCCTGCAAAGGTTTTCCTACCTTTGCACTTCCTGTATACCTTAGGGGAGGGCCAATCACCTCCCAGCATTACTCCCAAGTCGCCCCTTTGTCTTAGCTGCTCTTGCCTTCTGGCAGCTCTGTGCGTGCGCACACTGGGAACAGGCTCCCCTTGTTCGTCTGCCTCGCTGCTGCCAGACTCTGGAGGCTCCAGAGTCAGCACACAACTCCCAGATGGCCCAATCACGATGTCAGTCGCAGGACCCTCACCCGAGTCCTCCCCAGACTCTCGGCCTGGCCCATGTTCCTCCCCACTGCCTGATTCTGCTGCCGTCTGCACAGGCTGTCGGTGAACCACAACAGGGTGGACTTCAACTCCCAGAATTCCCCAGCCAGCTAGGCTGAGGAATTCTGGGAGTTGAAGTCCACCCCTCTTAAAGTGGCTAAAAATTGAGGAATACCGATCCTGCCTCATTCCATGGATTGGGTTGGAGAACCCCGGGGCCAAATTGCTGGGCATCCTACTAGACTCCAGAACCCACAATTCTTTCATTTGGGGGGTGTGAGCAATTCTGTTTCCCCCTCCCCAAAATAAAGGATCCAAATCCCCACCCAGAACCCCAGCCCGCGGAGTAGTGAACGACGTTCACCGTTGTCGTCTTAAGTCCAGTTTTCGCTCCCTCCCTCCCTAGTTCTTCCTCTCCGCCCCTTTTTGTGTTCAGAAGAAAACCCCCTGGCTCCCTCCCTTTACAAAAAAAAAAAAAAAAAGGATCGACCTCTTCATCCATGAGGGCTAGAAACTTGGGGGTTGCTTTGACCGAAAGCACTGCTAGTGACCGAAAGCACTGCTAGCGGGACCGCTTTTGCGTACTAGAGCGAGCGTAGATGGCAAAGCCCCTCAGGATCCCTGAGTTTTACGTCCCCAAAGATATTTCATGGGCATCCCCCTCCTCAGAACCTACTTCCCCGGCGACCCCCCCCCCGACCCCACCCTCCAGCAACCCGGCAAAACGGATACTCACGTAGATACTTGGTGTTGGGGGGCTGAGCTTATCCCGGGGAAGCTTTTCGTCCATGTTGATCTGCGGCTTGACGGAGTGGTTTGGGGATAAATACGATTCCTTAAATTTCCCTTTCACCTTGGCGTGCCTGGGGGAAGAAGACGAGGCGACGTGAGCCCCGGGGGGGAAAACCGCGTAAAACGTACATTCTCGGCTGACGACCGCCCTGGAGCCCAACAGTTCTGCTGCTAAGCGGGACGCTTCTTCAGTTGAGTTTCACCCCATTTTTACGACCTTCCTTGCCATGGTTGTTAAGCGAAGCGCCACGGTGGGTAGGTAGGTCCACTAGTCGTTGCTGACTGTAGGGGGGGGCGGGGCTCGGCTCACCTCCGTTTCAAGGCCACTGAGCTGGCGCTGTCCCAGGATGGTTCCGCGGGTCATGTGGCCGGCATGACATCGTGCAGCGCTACCTTCCCGCTGAAGTGGTACCTGTTGATCTGCTTGCATTTGCCTGCTTTCGAACGGCTAGGTGGGCAGGAGCTGGAACAAGGGACAGGAGCTCACCCCGTCGTGTGGCGCTCGGGTCTCGAACCTGAGTGCTGGCTTTCCAGCTGACAAGCCCGGCATCTTAACCGCTGAGCCGTCGCCTCATTCCAACAACGAATGAATGAATCGCTTCACGACCATGGCAAAAAAGGTCATAAAAATTGGGTAGGACCCACTTAAGAACGGCCTTGCTCAACAACAGAAGTTCTGGCCCTAATTTGTGGTTGTAAGTCGGGGGTGTCAAACCCGATTTCACTGAGGGCCACATCAGAGTTGTGTTTGAACTTGGGGGGGGGAGGTGGGTGTGGCCAGAGTGGGCGTGGCCAGCTCCACGTCACTCTGTGCTCGCATTCTGCCAGCGGAAAGAGACCCCGGGAAGGTCACGCGAGGTCCATTTCCGCTGGCAGAGGGTTGCAGGAGGCAGCCACAGCCGAAAATGGGAGCTCAGGAGGGCAGAAGCCCTGTGGGCCGGTTCTTCACTATTCCCAGGGTGGCTCTGTGGGCCGGATCTACACACCCGGTGGGCCGGATCCAGCCCGCAGGCCCTGAGTTTGACACCCCTGTGAATCGGTATTTTAACTGAGGGAACAGAAAAACTCTTTGAAGGCAACTGTGGGGGGGTGCGATGGGGAGGACTCACTTGCTGGCCCGCACAACCTCTGCGGCTGAGTGGTTGATGGTGACTTCGCTCAGGGGGATCCGTCGCTCCTCGACTTCAGACGCAATAAAGGTCTCTTTGTCTCCGCTCTCCACTTTGATCAGCCGGATCTTCAGCTCCTTGGGGGGACCCTCCGTGAAGGACCGTAGCTTCAGCAGGTCGGCCGAGCACACCATGGTGGACACTGAGCCCACTGGGCCTTCTTCCTTCTTGACAGGGGACCTCCGCTCGGGGGGAGGCGGCGGGGGAGGCGGGGGCGGCTTGGCGCCGTTCTCCCGGGCTTGGCCCTCGGCGCTCTGCACGTCCAAACTTCCCAGGATCTGCCGGTTCTTCCCCTTGCGAGCTTTACCGTCCCGGTGTCTCCGTGAGCCGTCCCGGTTGGACCGACGGTGCCGGCGATGTTCCATGTGTGTCTTGCGGGACTCATCCTTGGGGCGCGGAGGGGTCGGTGGTAGGGGCGCTGGAGGCACAGGGGCCAGGAGAGGAGCAGGCGGAGGGGAGGCCGGGGTGGGCGGGGGGCTGGCAGGGGGCGGGGGGCTCTTCTCCCGCCCTGCTCGTCCCACCAGGGTCTCGCAGGCGCGGCTGATCTCCTCCAACACCTCCGACTCAGTCTTCAAGGGCCGAGGGGCGGGCAGAGGTGGGGGCGTGGGGGCTCGCTCCTCCGTGGCACCACCGGTGCCTCCAGCCCACGCTTGGCCTGAGGTAGTGAATTGGGGTAAGGGGCTCTGGCTCGCACCGGCTGGGGGGGAGATCTTAGCACCTGGGGGGGTCATCGGCTTGAGCCGATAGGAGTGTTTCTGCCCCTCCAGCACACTGGCCAAAGACTTGAGGAGAGACGGAGTGCCATGAGGCGCAAACTTCGTCCCGCTGGACCCCGCGGCCGTCATGGCCAGGGGTCGCTGCTCTTCTGTGTCCCGCTTGCCGAAGCGATAGAGGCAAGGGGGCTCGGGGGGGTCCTGCCCGGGAGGTTTGGGGTAATCGAAGGAGCTGGCGGAGGCCGAGGGCAGCTTGGGCCTCGCCAGGGGTGGGGGGCTAGGGAGGGGGGGGGCGGGGGGAGGTGGCGGAGGGAAGCTCTCCTCTCGTTCTTCTTCCCCGCGCCGAATGGATTCATCCAGCATTTTCATGATGTTGGCCAGCCCGTCCGGCAAAATCTTGGAGAACTCGGGGGGTTCTTCGAACTGGTCTTCTAACGGGGGGCTAGCGAAGCCGAAGAGGCGGTCTGAGGAGGCCTCTGCAGCGGGGGCCACCCCCGGTGGGTCCGGCGTCTTTGGATACGAGGCCCGGGACGGTGGAGGCGGCAGGGCGGCCGGCGGTGGCACCGGCAGCGGTGGGGGGCTTTCTGGGGACCTGAATGTTCCTGAGGTAATCGAGGGGCTCGGATTCAGGGGCCTGGCCCCCCCGGAGCCGTTCTCTTCCCGGCTGCTCTCGGAAAGCCAGAATTGGGGGGCTGGCGAAGGCTCGGGACTGGCCGGCCTGGGAGTGTCCCCGGACCCTTCCCGAGGGCGAGAAAAGCTCCCTGGTGGACTACTGGGGTCCGAATCCTGGAAGCCGCACCCCGAGTCGCAATTGGCCAAGGATGGGGGGTCAGCCCTGCAGGGCTCCCCGCTGCACCCGAAGAGAATGTCCCCCAGGGGGTCTTCGTCCTCCACCTTGCCCTCCCCCGCTTTGTTCAGCCAGGGCAACGGAGGGGGAGGGGGAGGAGGAGGAGGGGGAGGGGCTGGGGGGCACTGGGGAGAGGAGGGAGGGGGCGGGGCAGGGGCGGACGGGGGCACGGGGAGGTTGGGAGGCGGGGGCTGCATGCGCGCGCAGGGCAGGTTGCGGGGGGCGAGGCAAGGGGCGGGGCGGGAGGGTGGGGCCGGTTTGCGTCCCCCGTTCTCCGACGTGGGGCTGGACAACTCCAATGCCGGTGTTTGGTAATGATTAGAAGAACCCTACGAGGAGGAGGAATAAAATAAATACAATCTCTCCAAAAACCCTCCTCCTTCCTTCCTCTCTTTTCTTTTCTTCCTTCCCTCCCTCACGTCTCCTTCCTTCCTTCCTTCCTTCCTCGCTGCCTCTCCTTCTCTCTCCTCTCTTCCTTCTTCTCCCTCATTCCCTCACTCTCTTCCATCCATCTTTCCTTCCTTCCTTTCCCTCTCCCTCCCTTTTCTTCCTTCCCTCTCTTCTCTCTTCCCGCCTCTCCCTTCCTCCCTCATTCCTTCCCTCCC
>NW_020769536.1:324622-341041 GCF_900518735.1 Pseudonaja textilis | reverse complement strand
TCCCTCTCCTCCATTTTCCCTTCCTCCCTTCTTTCCTTCCCTCCCTCCCTATCTCTCTTTCCATCCTTCCCTCCCTCCCTCCTTCCTCGGTTACACACTACCCCCCCCCACTTCCATCCTCTTCCTCTTCAAGGGCTCAGCCCGGGAAGCATGACCTATGCCAGAGCGCCCCCTAAGTCGTGGGGGGCCACTTACAAGGCTTTCTGAGGCCAGCGGCCCCCGTGAGGTGGTCTTGCTGCTGCTGCTGCTGCTGCTGGTGGCTCCTCCCGGGGTCGGGCGCGGGGCATAAGGCACGCAGGCGGACGTTGCTGGTGTGGTGGTGGAATCTGGACGCACCCGGGGGACTCGGCCATCTCTAAGGTCACTTCCGTTGGGCCGGGCCGAGCAGCCGTGGGGCTCGAGGGGGGCACGGTGTGCTGGCGGGGTGCGGGGGGTGGGCGCCATGGCCGGCAGGCGGTGGGGGGGCGGGTGGGAGCTGTAGGTGGGCGACGGGTAGGGGAAAGGATGAGCCACCGAATTCCTCTGCTCCTGGGGGGGAGGAAGGAAGAGGAAGAGGAGGGAGAGAGAAAGAGGGAAGGAAGGAAGGAAGAGGAAGAGGAAGAGGAAGAGGAAAAGAGAGACAGAGAGAGAAAGAGAAAAAGAAAAAAGGAAGGAAAGAAGGGAGGAGGAGAAGAGGAAAAGAGAAGGAGAAAGGGAAAGAGAAAGAAGGAAGGAAGAGGAAAAGAGAGACAGAGAGAGAAAGAGAAAAAGAAAAAGAAAAAAGGAAGGAAAGAAGGGAGGAGGAGGAGGAAGAGGAAGAGGGAGAAAGAGAAAAGGAAGAAGGAAGGAAGGAAAGAGGAGGAAGAGGAAAAGGAAGAGAGAGAAAAAAGAAGGAAGGAAGATAAGAAAGAAGAAAAAAAGAGAGAGAGAGAAAAAGGAAGGAAAGAAGGAAGGGGGGAGAAGAGGAAAAGAGAAGGAGAAAGAGAAAGGGAAAGAGAAAGAAGGAAGGAAGAGGAAAAGAGACAGAGAAAGAGAAAAAGAAAAAAGGAAGGAAAGAAGGGAGGAGGAGGAGGAGGAAGAGAGAAAAAGAGAAGAGGAAGAAGGAAGGAAGGAAAGAGGAGGAAGGGGAAAAGGAAGAGAGAGAAAAAAAGAAGGAAAGAAGGAAGGAAGATAAGGAAGAAGAGAAAAAGAGAGAGAGAGAAAAAGGAAGGAAAGAAGGAAGGGAGGAGAAGAGGAAAAGAGAAGGAGAAAGGGAAAGGGAAAGAGAAAGGGAAAGAGAAAGAAATAAGAGAATGAAAAAAAAAAGAAAGGAAGGAAGGAAGGAAGGATAAAATAAATTCAGGGTGGTGCTTTTTTTGCTATTCAGCTCTTTCCTGTTGACACGAAGCGCCCTTGCAAGATGAAGTGATCTGGGGTGGTCTTAACCCACCCACTCCCCCCCCCCCCCCCAGCCCCCCATGGCAGATGCCAAGCCAAGCGGGCAGCCAGGAGCAGACACAACAGGGAGCCTTCCCCCCCCCCCAAGAAGTCCCCACCTTCCCCCCCCCCCCCCGGGAAAAGCCGGAGGGGGAAAGGGGATCAAGCCCCCCCCCCCCTCCCATCGGTTGCCCACCCCCCCTTGGGGGCTAACGCTGGGTTACGGGACAGGACGGGGGGGGGCACAACGTTTAGTGATCAGATTTACCTAGCGGCCCATCACACAAGAGTCTTTTGGGTGGCAAAAGACAGGGAGGAGACCCCATCCCTCCACAGGGACCCCTCCTCAATTTAAAACATGGGATTATCAGCTGTGTTACACTCCTCCCTCCCTTCCTCCATTCTTCTTTTCCTCCTTCCATCTAGCCATTCTTCCTCCTTTTCTCCACTTCTCGTTCTCTCCTTCCTTCCTCTGTTTCTTGTCCTCCTTTCCATTCATCTTCCTTCCCTTCCTTTTTCTTTCTTTCCTCTGTTCTTTTCTCCATCTCTCATTCCTTCCTTCCTCTCCCTTCTTTTCCTTCCATCCATCCATCCCTCATTTTTCCTTTCTTCCTTTCTCCCTATCTCTCTGCTTCCTTCCTCTTCTTTTCCTCCTTCCTTCCATCCTTCTTCCTCTTTTCCTTTCTTTCCTTCTTTTCCTTCCATCCATCCACATCCTTCCTCCCTCCCTCTTTCCTTTTCCTCATTTTCTCCTTCCATCCATCTTTCCTTCCTCTTTCCCTTTCTTCTGTTCCTTCTCTTTCTATTTCTCCCTTTCTTTTTCCCTCCTTTCCCTTCCCTTTCCCCTTTCCTTTCCTTCTCTTCAAAAATCAGTCTTCCTTCCTTCCTTCTTTCCCCTCCTCCCTCCCTCTTTTCCTTCCTTCCCTCCCTCCCTGGAGAGGCCTAGCCTTAAAGAGGAGGGGGTCCTTTCCTTTCCTCCTCTCCCAAAATCAGCCTTCCTTCCTTCCCCTCCTCCCTCCCTCTTTTCCTTCCTTCCCTCCCTCCGCGGGGAGGCTTAGCTGCAAAGTGGGAGGGGGTGTCCGCCTTACTTGTCTGTCTGGGGCGGCCATGTTCTTGCGCTCCTGGCCCCAGGGGTCTCCATGCAGGGGGCTCCATAATCCAGGCTTGGGCAGTTGATAATGGGGGTTGCCGGGGGCTCCGGGACCAGACAGGTGCTGGCCCACCCCGTTACCACCATTCTGCTCCCCGGCAGGCATTCGCAGGAAGAGAGCAAGAGGAAAGGGGTCACAGCCTCTAAATCCCCACCGCCTGCCCCCCCCGTGTCCCCCCCACACACACATCCTTCCCCATCAAGCGGTCCCAGCAAAAGACGGGGTTGACCTACAGGGCAATCTCTCCCCGCTTTTTGTAGGGACCCCCTCCCAAGGAGAAGGCAAAAGCAGCGTCCGCAAAGGATGAGAGGTCATGAAGCATGCGCAGAGTGCCGGGGGTGGGTGGGTGGGATGGAAGGTAGCAGTGGTGGGATTCAAATCATCCGACAAGCGGTTCTCTGCCCCTCATGATTTCTTCCAACAACCAGGTCACCAAACGGCTCAGAAAGTTAACAACCGGGTCTCGCGAACCGGTGTGAACCGGCTGAATCCCACCACTGGAAGGAGGGCGGCGGCGGGGGGGGGGGGAAACGGGGGCTTTGCTACCTGGTCGGGGCTGGTGCTCCTCCGCCTTTTCATGGGAGCCGGCATCTCTTCGCCGTGGCACGGGTGGGCTGGGTGCTGAACCGGCGGGATGGGCTGGACCACCGGGGGCTCCATCGGGGGGCCAGGCCTCTTGAGTTGGGGGTTGCGCTTAGCCGAGAAATTCCTCTTCTGGGGAAGCAAGAGAGGGGAGGAGCGAGAGAAAGATTGGACCGGAAAGAATTCACCTTTTTCTTTTTTTTCCTGTTAAAACCCAACTCACTAGGCCTTCCCGTGAAAACAAGAGATTTTGGGCCCTTTAAGACTGGTGGACTTCAACTCCCAGAATCCCCCCAGCCAGCCATCTTGAGCAGGGAATTCTGGGAGTTGAAGTCCACGCCTCTTAAAAAGATTGCAAAATGCCTGTTCTAGGTCACGGGCCTCCAAACTTGGCGATTTTAAGACGCATGGACTTCAACTCCCAGAATCCCCCCAGCCAGTCCAACTTTAGCCATTTTAAGGTGTGTGGACTTCAACTCCCAGAATTCTCCAGACAGCCATCTTGAGCAGGGAATTCTGGGACTCAAAGTCCATACATCTTTTTAGGAAGTTGAATTCTGGGAGTTGAAGTTCATACAATTTAAAAGATACATAGATTAAAAAAACGCTGTTCTAGGACAGAGGTGGCCGCTTGTGGACTTCAACTCCCAGAATCCCCCAGTCAGCCTGGGGAAAATGAGGCGATAACAAGGCTTCCAAGTTTCCCTCCTGTTTCAAGACCGAAAGGTGTCCACTAAACTCATCCAGACCCAAGTAGTCCTTGACTTACAACTGTTCGTTTAGTGACGGTTTGAAGTTACAACATCACTGAAAACAGTGACTTAGGATGGTTTTTCACACTTACGACTGTTGCAGCGACTGTTGCAGCAGTGGACGCTTATAGCAACTGACTCAAGTTATGACGATGGCCGTGTCCCTGGGGTCACGGGATTCCCCTTTGGCGACCTTCTGGCCAGCAAAATCGACAGGGAAGCCAGATTCACTTAACGGCCGTGTGTCTCAGTTAACAACTGCAGTGATTCGCTTAACGACAGTAGTAAGAAAGGTCATAAAATGAGGCAAATCTCACTATTAAAAAAACGCCTCATTTAGCAAGGGAGATTTTGGGCTCCCTTGTGGCCGTCAGTCGAGTTCCACCCGCACTCCAGATTAAAAGGGAACCGTTTTTGCAATTCCTTTAGTGTTTTTTTTAGCAATGACTTGAAGGAAGCATTTTTTATTTTTTTTTGAAAGGATGATTTTTAAAAATAGCATTTTTTTTAGAAAGAATGAAAAAAAGATCCAGGAACAACAACACAAGTGGGTGGCGGTGGGGGAACAACAACCAGAACGTGGTCAACCAGAAATAATCCAGGGTTCTCTTCTGCTTGAGCAGGGGGTTGGACTAGAAGACCTCAAAGGTTCCTTCCAGCTCTATTCTGATTGATTGACAAGGTTGCATTTCCTGCCACCCCCACCCCAATTCTTTGGTGTTTTTGTGCTGCCCACCTTAACTTTTAACTCATTAAAACATTGGAAAAAGGAGCATTTATGGAAACTCTGGGCGTGCGGAAGTGAAGACCGGTTCAGAATAACAGAGGCGGAAGGGACATCTAGTCTAACCCCCTGCTCAGGCAGGAGACATCCCCCCCGCCCCCCCCCGGGTGAACAATACGGGGCAGAGGCGTCTTACCTCAAGGTGTAACAGGTTCCAGACTTGTTGCAAAGGGGGTAAAACTTTGTGCCGGTGATGAGATGACCCCCCCGAATGGAAATTCCACAGCTGAGCCTGAAAAAGGGGGCGGGGGAGGTGGGAGGAAGGAGAGAAGGAAACTATGTTAAAAAAAGAAAAAAAAAGTTAAAAGCTTTTCTTCGAGGACGTTTGGGAAACTTGTTTTTCTCGGGAAGACTCGCAAAATCTCCTGGTGGTCTTCCATCCAAACGAACCGACCAGGCCAGACTGTTCTTAGCTTGGCTTTTTAAACTGGGGGAAGGCTGATGAAGGAAAGACGGGGCTGCCCAATAATATTTGGGGCAGTTTGGCGTAGCTGTTAACGCACCAGGTAGGAAACCAGGAGACAGTGAGTTCTAGTTCTGCCTTAAACGTCAACGCCAGATGTGTAACTTTGGGCCAATCACCAGGAGACTGGGAGTTCTAGTCCCGCCTTAGGCATGAAAGCCGACTGGGTGACTCCGCCAATCACGAGGAGAATGGGAGTTCTAGTCCCACCTTAGGCATGAAAGCATGCTGGGTGACTCTGCCAATCATGAGGAGACAGTGAGTTCTAGTCCCGCCTTAGGCATGAAAGCTGTCTGGGCGACTCTGTGCCAATCACCAGGTGAATGGGAGTTCTAGTCCTGCCTTAGGCATGAAAGCTGACAGGGTGACTCTGCCAATCACGAGGAGACAGTGAGTTCTAGTCCCGCTTAGGCATGAAAGCATGCTGGGCGACTTTGGGCCAATGACCAGGTGAATGGGAGTTCTAGTTCCACCTCAGGCATCCAACCTGGCTGGATCACTTTGGGCCAATCACCAGCAAACGGTGAGTTCTAGTCCTGCCTTAGGCAAGAGAGCCAACCGGGTGACTTTGGGCCAATCGCCAGGCGACTGGGAGTTCTAGGGCGTTGTTGTTGTTGTTGTTTTTACGAAGAAGGATGGGGACTCTTCAGCTCCCCCCGCCCCCCCATCCGGTTCCCTCTCCGCTACGCCTCCCCAAGGCCAGACCCCCACCTCCGTCACCACTCCCGGGCCCCACGGGCCCCCTTACCTGTTGCAACCTCCCAATCCGGGCGTGCATTTCCCCATAGCTCCCGTAGTCGCGCTGGTACCGGGCGGCGTTTTGATAGCACCGAATGGCTTCCTCGCAGTCTTGCTCGGATTCGTAGATCTCCCCCAGCTGTTCCCAGAGGTGAGGCTGGCCCTGGTCCCGGAGCAGAGCCTGGACGCAGCCGTGGATGGCCTCCAACTTCCCATGCAGGGGGCGGGGCGGGAGATTCCTGCGAGGGACGGGGGGGGTGGGGGGGAAGAAGAGAGGAACGAGAGGGGAGATGCGATGAGCAGCAGGCGGAGAAGAAGCCAACGAGTGAGGAAGGGGTCCTGGAGGGGCGGGGGGGAGGTCTAAGGAGGACCCGGCAAAGGAGAAGTGAAAGCAGGGAGGGGGGGGGGTTGGAAGAGGGGGCAGCAACGAAGCCGAAAGGACAGAGCTGCGTAGCAGAAGTTAGCAGGACCATGCAAGCAAGCGGACAGGAGCGGCTGGGGGTTCAACAGGGAAGGATATTTGCAGCCCCGGGTTGAATTGAAGGGTCCTTGGTGGTCTCTGAAGCTTGAAGGGGTGAAGGGTGGGTGGGGGGTTCCTTGCAGACGTTTCACGTCCCAAGTAGGGAACACTATCAGTGCTAGAAGGGAGTGGGTTTTGCAGAGATGAGGAGGAGGAGGAGGAGGAGGAAAGGGAGGAGGAAGAGGAGGAACGCGGGGTCCTTGGTGCCCTCTGAGCTTGGCTGTTTCCTTGCAGACGTTTCAGGACCCAACCAGGTAACGTCATCAGTGCGAAAGGGGGCATGGTTTGCTTGCGCCTTTTTTCAGATGAAATCTATGGGGCGGGGGGGGGGATCTTGGCCTTTCTCCTTCCCCTCCCATGCAAAACGGGGTGGCCTACCGCCCCCCCCCTCCCCTCCCCCAGCCAGGCCAGGCACGAAACTCACCCGGGGGCATAGTAGCCTTTGCTGTACTGCCCCAAATTAGCACCATGGCTGGGCGGCAACGGCAGGGGCAGAGGTGGCTGGACGGCACTGGCAGAACACCTGGCAGCGGAAAAGCAGGGTGGGTGGGTGAGAAAGACATGACAGATGTCAGCTGGGGTGGGTGGGGGGTGGGTGGGTGGGAGAACACAAGGGTCCTGCCCCCATCCAGCCGGGCTGGATTTTCTTCTTCTATGGGGTGGAAAATGCACCCTGAGACCATTTGGGGCGGGGGTCTCTCTCTCTCTCTCGACTTAGGAAAGGAAGCAGAGCAGACCACACCGAAACAGCCCCCCACTCAATACGGGAAAGAAAGGGGAGGCAGAACACGGTTTTGACAAAGCTTCTCCGGCAGAAACGCAGGGCGGCAGCTGAAGCTAACCCTGGTTGAGGCTCGCAGGAATTTGGGGGGGGGGGGGGGGAAAGACCCTCCCCAGATAAGCAAGACCAACAGATTTTGAGCTCAATCATCTTCTTTTAAAGACCCCTGTCATCCCCTTGCGGGGTGGACTCTTGGGCAACTGAATGGAGCGGAGTGTTGATTGGCCGGATGCTCTTCCTGTCGCCAGGGAGGAGTCTTTTGTTCTCATTGTGCCCAGAAGGAGAAATATCTGGGAAATATTTTACCTAGGATCAAACCCACAGCCTCCCGACTGTAAGGTGAGAGCGCCACCTCAAGCTAACACACCACTCATTTCCGTTCCCCAAATTTGAATAGCAACTGAACGGAGCTAGCAGAGTGTTTTAATGGCCGGATGCCCTTCCTGTCCCAGGACGGAGTTTTTTGTTCAGCTCAATAAAGGGGTATATTTGTAGCTCAGGGTTGAAAAGAGGAGTCCTCGGGGGTCTTCTGAGCTTGGTGGTTTTCCTTGCGGACGTTTCAGAACCCAACTAGGCAACGTCATCGGTAGTGGAAGGGAGTAGCACTTGCATATCCAGCACTGCTGACGTTGCCTAGTTGGGTTGTGAAACGTCTGCAAGGAAAACCACCAAGCTCAGAAGACCCCCGAGGATCCCTGATCTCTTCTTAGCTCAGGGGCACAAAGGCCCCCCTGGAGATCGGAGGTAGTCCTCAACTTGTGACCGCAAATTGAGCCTGGAATTACGGTGATGAGTCATATAAGCCGTTAAGCAATTCCATCACCTAAGTGGAAACTTGATTTTACGACATTTTTGCGGTGGCCATTAAGCAAATCGCCATCCTCATTAAGGGAATGAAAAGTCGTTAAGTGAACAAAGCAGTCATTAAAGCAAAAACTTCTGTCTGGAATGGTGAGGGGGTTTTGCCTGAAAATAGTAATAATGACTAAAAAAAACACCCGTTGCGGGTCGCAGTCACAACTGCGGGACGTGGCAAACAGCCGTCAATCTGGATCTGTTGCCAAGGGTCCAAATTCCGATCACGTGATGGCCGTCGGAACTTTGAATTTGGGGTTCCTAAGTCCCTTTTGGGGGGGCTCCATCACTGCAAAACGGTTGCTAAACACCCAGTCGTAAGTCGAGGACCACCTGTGTGCAGGAGCCAATTTACTCTGCGGAGTTCTGCCTAAGGGGGCAGTCCTCAACATATGACCGCAACGGAGCCCAGAGTTTCCATTGCTAAGCGAGACAGTGGTTAAGTGAGCTTTGGTCCCTTTGTCAAACTCGTAAAATATTCCTACGGTCTGTTTACAGTTGCCGACAGAAAGGGAGGTGGGAGGGAAAGGGGTTTGAAAGAGCAGCGCGGCAGCTGGGAAACCGAAAGCGCATTCCATCAATAGCTTTTCAAAGATAGTAACTAGGAGACTGGAGTTTCTGCTGTGCAAAACCGGAGAGCATGGTTGATGACTCTGGGCTATGGCTGTGTCCCATTGGAGAATACGAATTACGATTCACCGGGGGGGGGGGGGGGGGGAGGGAAACCAGGGTCAAGGGTGACAGTGAATGATGGGTCTCAGAGTCGGCTACACCCAGGCAGTGCCAGACCTGTTCACTTCCAATAAATCCTTTTTGGAAGTTTTGCTCAAGACTCATGATTTAATTGCGGGGTAATTAAACGGGTGCCAGAATCCTGACGCCCTTTTTACAACCATGGGGGGGGAGGGGGATGCTGCAACGGTCATAAGTGTGAACAATGATCATAATTCTGCCCCCCCCCCCTTTTTTTTAGTGCCAACGTCACTCTCGACAGTCACTAAATGGACGGTTGTTAAGTCGAGAATTACCTGCACGGATGAATTTATCTAGGAAACTCAAAAAAAGTTTCTCTCTTTTTAAAAACACTTATCATTATATATCAATAACTCCCAAATTTCACCTGGAAAAGCAAGGATTTTGGAAGCAAAAATGAGGTTTTTTGTGGGGTGTGGGGAGGAAGCCAGGCTTGACTGAGAGACCTCAGGAGCTGTTGACCTCCCCCCACTTGCCCAACCCCCACCAGGACTGTCCCACCAACCCGCCGCCCCCTTTCCTCTCGCCCTCCCCCTGCCCAGAATACCTGCCCCCCGGGAGCCATGGGCGAGAATGGCACGAACTCCAGGCTCCACTACAGCCCAGGTGGCCGAGAGAAAATGGGTCCCGCCCAGCACGGACCCCTAACTGTTCCAACGTTCGATGCATCCAGTCTGCGGGCGGAAAAGAGAGACGGGGTTAGGGGCAACCGGCAGAGGAGGGAGACATTTCCCCCCCACATACACACACACCCTGCCAGAGACCTTTTATGTCCGGCATGTTGTAATTTAACTCTTTTCACTAAATACCCACTTTCTACAAAGAGAAATCGCTTCCCTTCGTTTGAGCTTCTGTGTTCTGATAATGGGCAGGGCCGGGCGGTTATCGGCTGCTATCGGTTCGCACCGGTTCAGACGAACCGGTTGCTAATTTTAGGGCCGGTTCAACGAATTTAATTGTACAATGAAATTGAATGAGCCTGCCTTGGTGCAGCCAACCGCTACCCCACACAAAAAAAAAAAAAAACATGAAATACATCTCAATAACTCAATAAATGAAAGACATAGAATCCCTAAACCCAAATAAGTAATAACACACATTCCCATATACCTATAAATACGCAAACTAGCTCTATACCCGTGCTTCACTTCGAAACTAGGTGGTCGGGCTTAATTTTGGGGAAGAAAAATAAGGGGGAAAAAAACTCTGCCTCTGCCTATCAGCATCCATCGGTATTCATCTGACTAGCGTCCTGTCAGTGTGTGAGAGAGTTGAGGGCTGGGTGGAAATTGAAACAGTATTTGCTGTGTGAGCAAGGAGACAGCAAGGAGCCTGGGCGTGGCTTAGCTCAACTGTTCTGGACTAAAGCTGCTGGGTGCTGTGAAACTGAAACTCCTCTGCTTGTGTTTTGCATTTGGAAGAGATTTCTTTTCAGGTGGGAAGGGGGAGTAGAACTCCTAAGCATCAGAGCGTGTGAATAATAATAATAATAATAATAATAATAATAATAATAATAATAATAATAATAATAAATGAAATATTCTAAATGCTCTGAAGGTCATTTGGAAAAATCCTTTCTTAGTGAGCCCCTAGAAGCCAAGAGGAACATAGGTGCCTAATTTCCAAGTTTGTAGGTTTTACAGTTCTGGAGATTTTGTGATGATGCGTGAGGGGCATTTCGCTTTTATATAGATAAGATTACACCAGTATGAACATGTTGCACATTGCATTGGCCCTGCAAATCTATCATATTAAACCTAATTGTGGTGTTATGTTGCACGCCGAAGAACTTACGCTTTCTCCTTTCCCCACAGCAACCCTGCGAGGTGGGCTGGGCTGGGCTGGGCGAGAGACTCACCCAAAATCACCGAATTGGTTTTCATGCCTAAGGTGGGACTAGAACTCCCAGTCGCCTGGGGAATGGCTTAAAGTCACCCAGACAGCTTTCACCCCCTAAGGCAAGATTAGAACTCCCGGTTATCCGGTGATTGACCCAAAGTCACCCCAGCTGGCTTTCATGCCCAAGGCAGGACTGGAATTCACCACCTCCCTCTTTCTAGACTAGCACCTTTACCCACTTAACCAAACTGACTCCTCCTTTCGCACAAGACCCAGATGGGGGTTTGGGGGCCCCCCAAAAAAGAAAGACAAACCACGTCTGAAGGTACACGGACGTAGGTCGCCAGAGACCCAGACTGACCAGAAGACCCAAATAATAGCATAGTAATCAATGCTATAAAAACCGGAGCCTCCAATCTTGGGAACGTTAAGACTGGTGGACTTCAAATCCCAGAATTCCTCAGCCGGTTGAAGACTCCGAGACTTCAACTGCCAGAATTCCTCTTGTCGCTTTGAGACTTTAAACTCCCAGAATTCCCCCCCCCCCCAGTCAGGGATATTCTGGGAATTGAAGTCCACCAGCCGTAAATTTGCCGAGGGTGGAGACCCCTGATGGAAGACGCATCTTCTACCCATTTTTATTATCAGGGCCATTTGGTACATTTAATCCTGTTTGATCCCCCCAAATCCTCTCATGCACCCCAGGGACCGTTGCTGCTGCCCCCCCCCCCCCCCTCCATTTACCCCAAGCCCATTTCTTACCTTTCTGCCGCTGTGGATGCGTCTTCGTTGCCCTCCCCCCCCCCCCCCAAGCCCCAGGCGGGGGGTGCCCCCCCCCGGCTGTGGATAATTTAGACCTCCTCCGGTTTAAAGCCTCTGGCAGTCACAACCACATATAATGCTACAAGAAAAAGAGAGAGAGAGAGAGAGAGAAAGAAAAACACCGTTTAAATTCTCAACTATAACCCTTCGCACCCCCTCCCCAAAGTGCATTCTGATAACCCCGTGACCCCCTTGTTCCGTCTCCCCCAACCCAGGAAGTAGGGGGAGGCTTCTAAAAGCTGCCCCCCGCCCGTGCCAAGGATGGAAATAGCCTTTTCCCTTCTTTTTTTGTGGAGGGGGGGAGAATTTTGCACCCAGAACCCTCACACACACACACCCCTAAAAAAAAAAAAAATGTGCAAAGGTTGTTAGGTCGCGTGAATGCGGTTTTTGAAACGGGAATTGGGGGTTTGGAGTTTAGGAAGAGCAGCCATTATCCTTCCAGTTTTGAGCCCGGTTCTGGGACGGGCCTGAGCTTCCCCGCGCTCTGGCTGGGAGCAATGGGAGTTGTAGTCCCAAATAAAGGCAGAAAGGGGACGGGGGACAAGGATTGGGTGGGGGGGAGGTATAAAACCGAGAGAGGCATGCACTTTTCCTCGGTAAATTCCCAGGTTTCATCTTAGGCTTTCCAAATCATCATTCCAACACGCGGACACGCACTAGGGAGCATTCACACGACACGCGCGGCTCTGAACCCGCATCTGCCCAAAGCCTCGGCTTCCCTTTCCCTTTCCCGGCCGTACTCTCAGCACGTGGAAGGCGACCCCAGCGTCCAAGCCCGGAGACGGCGGAAGCGGCTTGCCTTTTCCGCCGCTTTCGGGGGTCGTTCCCATCCCACGTCCCCAGTTTAACTCAGTTCGCTCCAGCCGGAGAGGATTAATCCTCGGCGTTTTTTTGTTTTTTTTAAACTCTCCCACCCATCAGCGCAAGCTCCTCCTCCTCGAGGCGGGACCCTTCTGGCCCCGCACCCAATAGAACGCCCGGCTTGGAAGGTGGGAAGGCGGGGCCTCCGCCCCGCCCGCCTCCAAAATTAACCCCTGCCCAGCTGGCTGTTCTTAGCCGACTTTGCCTTGTGCTCTTTTCTCTCCAGCCAAGCAACCAATTGCGCCCCCTCCTCCCTTCGGCCACCAATCAGCTTTCGCCTTGATCTTCCAGAGGGGTCTGAAACCATAGAGATAAATGGGGAAGGGTCGCCCGAGATTCGCACTCCCGATAAGCGATTGCTACTGTCTGGCCAGCTGAAAGTTGGGCGGGGGGGAGAAGAGCCAGCCAAAGGCGAACTATGGACTAAATACGGTGCTTCTCAAACTTGGAGATGGGCGGACTTCAACTCCCAGAATTCCCCAGCGGAGGATTTTTATAGGTCGTCCTTGACTTTTAGCGACCGTTTCAAAGATACAAGGGGCTCTGCAGATGAACTTGGCAAGAGTTTGTTTAGGGATGAACTTATAAAAGACTTTGTTTAGGGATGAACTTTTAGCAGTTCGTTTAGTGGCGAACTTACAAAAGGGTTTGTTTAATGACAAACATACGACAGTTCATTTACTGACTGAAGTTTCAGCGGCACTGGAAAAAGTGACTTAGGACCATTTTTGTCACACTTAACGACCCATGGTCCCGTGTTCTAAATTCAGATGCTGGACAACTGACTCGTATTTATGACGGTGTCAAACCCCCCCCCCCCCCGGGTTTATCGGATTCCTCTTTTGCAACCAGCAAAAAAGTCAATGGGGAAAGCCAGATTCACTTTACGACCGTGTGACTCCCTTAACAATGGCAGGGCAGAACTCGTTGAGCAACGGTATCGCTTGGCAATGGAAATTCGGGGTTCAGCTGTAGGTTGTTAAGTGGGAGCCCATGGGTTGACTCCCTTCATTCCCAGCCAGGCCATGCAGCTTATCCTCAAAACAACAACCCTGGAAGGTGTGTTGGGCTGAGACACAGAGACTGGCCCAGAGTCACCCAGAATCTTCAGCTGGCTTTTAGGCCTAAGGCAGAGCTAAGGCAGAACTCACAGCCTCTTGTCGTTGCGGTCATAAGTCGAGGTACCATGATGGAGCCCCAACGCATCTGTTGTTCAGTGAGACATTGGTTAAGTGAGACAACTTTGCTTGTCAGAAGGTCACAGAAGGACTACAACCGTCATAAATAGGAGTCGGTTCCCAAGCGTCTGAATTTGGATCGTGTGACCACGGGGAAGCTGCCAGGTGGTCGTAAGTGTGAAAAACGGAGTCGTAAATCACTTTTTTCCCCCAATCCCGTCGTAACTTCGGACTTCGGTCGCCAGATGAACGAAGAAGCCGCCCGCAATACACACCTGGAATCCGGCGTCCAGTTTTGGTCCCCACGTTTACAGGAAAGTCGCCGAGACTTTGGGAAAAGGGCAGAGAAGAGCAACTGGGGCGATTACAGGCCTGGAGAGTAAAACCTACGAAGAACAACGGTGGCAGGATTTCGGTTGGGCCAGAAAAGGAGGACTTGGGGGGGGGGCGGAGGGCATGGCAGCCTCTTCCAGTATTTGGGGGGCTGCCCCAAAGAAGAGGTGGGGGCCCCTATCCTCCAAAGCCCCTGGACGAAGGACAAGAAGCAACGGGTGGAAACTCACCAGGGAGAGAAGCAACCTGGAATTAAAGGAGAAACTTCCTAAGAGGGAGGACAATTAACCCGTGGAACCGCTTGCCACCAGAAATTGCGGGTGCTCCAACATGGGAGGTTGTTAAAAGAAGGAACTGGACGGTCATTTGTCCGGAATGGCTCAGGATCTCCTGGTTGAGCAGGGGGCTGGACTAGAAGACCTCCAAGGTCCCTTTCCAGCTCTGTGTTCCGATTAAAACCGATGGAAAGCCTGGTGCTTTAACCACGAGACCTCCCCTCCGCCCCAACCAGGTGCCCTCCATCTTCCCATCTGTAAAATGGGCAGAGCTCAGCTTAAGCTGCTCTGGGGAGGAATGAATGAAGCAATTTTTCTCTCTTCCCCGGCTCAATTTCTCTCCCGCAACCCCTTCCACAATTCGACCGGAATTTAGGAGAGCCCTTTTTTTATTTTATTTTCCCCCCCACGCTGCCACGGAAAGACCTCACGGGAGGGGAGGGCCCGTGACTCACCCACCCACGTTCCGTGTCCTGCCAGAAACCCGGAGCCAGACAGTCTCACTGGCCAGGCCAGGCCTATCTTTGGTGTGGTCACGCCTGGGCTTTTATAACCAGATACGATCCGTGGGAACCCACCCACCACACAGGGCTAGGCGCAAGGAAGCCTGTTTTGGAGGGGGGGGTGGGGGAAAGTCTCGTCTTCCCCCCCCCTCTCCCCTCCAGCCCCAGACGTGGCTAGGAGGGTGGCTATTTCTGGAACAGCCCGGAGCTAAGTTTGGGTTCCCATGCAAGGCAAGGCGGTTGCGGTTACAACGGGCCTTGTGTGTGCATTGCACGCCTGCCAAGCAGCCCAGCGGATGGGGGGGGGGGGGAAGGGGGGGGTTGGGGGGGGGGGAGAGTAAGCAGCTGGCAGGACTTCCCTGCACGCCTTCGGATGAGGAAGCTGCCAGGCCGAATCACCAATGGCCCCATTCGCACGTCTTCGGTTCGTGCGAAGTGGGAGCAACGTCCGACCGGCGCGGCGGGACGGGAGTGCAAACTTCCAAGGGGAGACGCATCACCCGAAGTGTGCGAAGGTCGAAGGAGGGATGGGGACAAGAAGATCTTTCGCCCTGGGGACGCTGGGGTGGTGGTGTTGCTAATCAAACCAATCGAGGACTTTCTACTAAGAAAGTTTCTACTTTCTACTAAGCTTCCTAACAGGGAGGACAGTTGACCAGTGGAACGGCTTGCCACCAGAACAGAGGTCTCCAAACATGGCCACTTTAGACTCGTGGACTTCAACTCCCAGAATTCCTCAGCCAGCCACAAAGAGTAGAGGAAGGAACGGAGGGAGGGAGGGAGGGAGGAGAGAAAGGGAAGGGAGGAAAAGGGAAGAAAGCGAAAAGAAAGGGAAAGGGGAAGAGAGAGGAAGGGAGGAGGGGGAGGGAAGGAAGGAAGGGGAAAGGGAGAAGAGAAAGGGAAATGAGAGGAAGAAAGGAAGGAGAAAAGGGGAACGGAGGAGAGGAAGGAAAGGAGGTGAGAAAGGAAGGGGAGGAGAGGGAAGGGAGAAGAGAGGAAAGGCAGGGAGGGAGGGAAATAGGAAGGATGAAGTTGAGAGACAGAAGAAAAGAAAAGAAAAGAAAAAATGGAAGGGAGGAAAGAGATGCAAAAAGGAGAATGGGAGGAAGAGGAGAGAAAGGGAAGGAAGGACAGAGTGAGAAATCAGGAAGGAAAGAAAGAAGGAGAAAAGGAAGAGGAGAAGGAAGAAAAAAGGAGGGAGAAAAGAGAGAGAAAGGGAGAGAAGGGAAGAAAAGGGAGGGAGGACAACTGCACTGGACTAGGCATAATTCAGAGAGGAAGAGGAGGAAAAGGAAGAAGAAAAAGGCCCTTTGGAACAAGCCAATTTTGCTGACGCTGGGGGTTGGACTAGAAGACCTCCAAGGTCCCTTCCAATCCCCGTTCTGTGTTCTAAACCAGGAGTGTCCAACTCTGACAAGTTTAAGACGGGTGGATTTCAACTCCCAGATTTCCTCAGCTGGCTTGGGACTTCTGGGAATTGAAGTCCGCCAGTCTCAAAGTCGCCAAGTTTCGAGATCCCCGCAGTAGAAGTTGCGGCATTTGAGAAGAGATCGGACAACTCTTCGTCTGAAATAGCGTAGGGTTTTCGGTTTTAGCTTACTTTCTCGTCCTTGAAGCACGTAAAGTTTAATCGAGCACCATCTTCGGTGCACGTCATGACCCTGAAAATGAACACAAGCCTACGTCCTTCACTCTCCACCGAAAAGCCACAACACTGAACAGAATCCAACAGGGCTGGGATAGAGGCTGTTTTTTCGGCCTATCTGTCCTTGTTTTCATTCTCCTGTACCGTCTGCCAGATAGCAACAGTTCAAAACAAGGGTGCCCGGGA
>NW_020769536.1:242486-261074 GCF_900518735.1 Pseudonaja textilis | reverse complement strand
AATAATAATAATAATAATAATAATAATAATAATAATAATAATAATAATAATAATAATTGCTATTCATTGGTCTGCACAAATCTTTTATAGCAAAAATAATAATAATAATATTTTTGTTCACTGAAAGAAAGTAGAAAACTGTGGATGGTTATCAAAAGAAGAGAGCTGATAGGGATAGGGAAAGGGATAGAATGGAATGGAATGGAATGGAATGGAATGGAATGGAATAGAATAGAATAGAATAGAATAGAATAGAATAGAATAGAAATTAGAAATACTGTAGAATAGAATAGAGAATAGGAATAGGATAGAATAGGATAGAGAATAGAATAGAATAGAATTTAGAATTAGAATGGAATAGAATAATGAATAGAGTAGAAATAGGAGTAGGAATAGAATAGAAATAAGAATAGAACAGAACATAATTTAGGATTAGAATAGAACAGAACAGAACACAATACAGTACAATTTAGAATGGAACAGAATAGAATAATGAATAAAATCGAAATAAGAATAGAATAGAATTTAGAATTAGAATAGAACAGAACAGAATGTAA
The DNA here is from genome assembly GCF_900518735.1 of Pseudonaja textilis. Next base: position 260,517 of record NW_020769536.1, on the reverse strand, counting down.
TACAATACAATACAATTTAGAATTGAATGGAATGGAATAGAATAATGAATAGAATAAAATAGGAATAGAATGGAAATAGGAATAGAATAGAAATATAGAACAGAATAGAATTTAGAATTCGAATAGAATACAATTCAATACCAGTTAGGATAGAATAGAATATAGAATAGAATAGAATATAGAATAGAATAGAATATAGAATAGAATAGAATAACGGAGTTGGAAGGGACCTTGGAGATCTTCTAGTCCAACCCCCTGCCTAGGCAGGAAACCCCATAAAAAGGTAGCTTGTTAAGTGTCTCTTAGATCAACCTTAGACCCCACCCAGCCCCAGGTGTTCCATTAGCACCACCAACAGGTCCAGGTCGAACTTCTCTTCCAGGTAAACGTCCTTCCTGCTTTCCTCCCTTCCCCAACCCCGCCAGCTCTTGCCACCTTTCGCGCCCCCCACCCTCCCCTTCGTCCCCACCCCAATACCAACTTGTAGAAGGGGGTGGCCACTGTTTGATCGCAGAAGTAGTCGTTGATGTAGGTGGTGAGGAGACGCCGGTCCCAGTCGTCCGTCACGTGGCCCCCATAGTTGACCCCCGCGATCAGGTACTTCAGAGCGTCCCAGGGGGTGTCCTCGTACTCGTCCAGGTACAGGCTCAGGAGATTCTCGGACACCTGGAGGGACAGGTGAGTGTGGATGGGGAGGGGAGCCCCGGTGTGATCTCAGATCCAACCACAGAACGACACCCGAATGGTGTTTTACAATCGTGGCCCCTTGAAGAAATGTGGACTTCAACTCCCAGAATTCCCCGGCCAGCAAAAAGATTTGCCAAGAATTCAGCATGGATAGACCAAAATGGCTGGACTAATTTATCAAAAGACTAGCTCATCAAAAGCTGGGAAGGTAGGCTTGGTGGGGTCTCCGCTCGGGCTTAGGTCGGGGTGGCCTAATCTTAATCCTAATCCTAACTTGATCTGGCTTGGCGGCTTGATAGTCTGACCCTAACGCTAATCCTAACCTGGTCTGGTTTAGTGGCCTGATGGCCTGACCCTGACTCTAATCCCAATCCTAATCCTAATCCTAACCTGGTTTGTCTTGGTGGTCTGAAGGCCTGACTCTGACCCTAATCTTAAATCTAATCCTAACCTGGTCTGGTTTGGTGACTTGATAGTCCGATCCGAACCCCAATCCTAATCCTTAATCCTAATCTGTTCTGGTTTGGTCGGCCTACGATATAGAGTGCTGAAAGCCAGGACAAGTAGATTTAAACATAGCTTTTACCCAAGTGCTGTGATCAGGTTAAATGCAGAGTTACGAATCTGGTGGTCTTAACATATATATATATCCTGGTTGTACAGTTTTTAACTGTTATTTGTTTTAATTTGTTTTACGTTGTTATTTGTATATGTCTTTTGGTGTTGTTCAGTTGTATGTTGTGGAAGAGCACCTTATTTCGTTGTTCTCAGGTTTCTGAGTACAATGACAATAAATTTATCTATCTATCTAATCCTAATCCTAAACTTTTTGTAGCCTGATGCCCTAACTCTAACCACAACTCTGCTCTGTTTGCATGGCCTGATGACCTGACCTTAATCCTAACCCTAACCCGCTCCATCTTGGTGGCCAGATAGCCTGCCCCCAACCCTAATTTTGCGATCCATTGCTGGATCATCTAGGCGTGTGCGCCGAAGGATCGAGAGGGGACGTGGCTGGCAGCAGAGAGATGGATTCTGGGTGTGGGGTCTCCACGGCAGTCAGCTCGCCCTGGCTTCTAAGCCGCACGTGGAGGGAAAAAGAGGCAAGTTGTTGACACCGGTGGCTCCTCTGACAACCTCCCCACAGCCGCATATAGTTCTGCAGATGTGAGGGTCCAGGGAGGGGGAGGTGTTAGAGTGAAGTAGAAGTTCTCCGAGAACGAAGGGGCAAAGGATGAGAAAAGTGTCTCAAAGCCCAGAGGTGAAGAAGAAGTGACTAAGGATAGCTATTACCTAGAATCTCCCAGGCTACACAGCCATGATGGCGAACCTATGGCGCGCATGCCGGAAGTGGCACGCAGAACCATTTCTGCCGGCATGGAAGAGGTTGCCCGGAAGAGCCCCACTGCACATACACGCCCCCCCGCCAGCCAGCCAATTGTTGGGTATCTGTCACACATGCGCGGGGGGAGACAGGCATGTGGGAGATGCGCGTGCAAGCACAAGGGGTGGGGCGTGTGTGTATGTGGGTCATGGGCGCATATGCAGAAATGCGTGGTGCGTGTGCAGGGGGACACCCGTGCGTGCACAGGGGCAAGTGGGGTGTGTGCGTGCACTGCATCACCCCTCCCTTTAAGGCGACCCCCACCTCGAAATCGGAGTCGTTGAAGCCGTAGATGATGTTCCAGCCCAGCTGAAGAAATTTCTTGCGTTCCAGCAGGACGCTGTGGAAGAAGCAGAGGGCAAAGAGCAGCTTCTTGTACTTGTTGGGCTTCGTGCAACGGTTGAACTGGGGGTCCGTGATCAGCTGGTACAACCGCTTCATGTTTGCCTTCAAGCCCTGCAGGGAACAAGCCAGGAAAGGCTGTTTGGGAAGGCTGGTAAGCGACGTTCTAGGCTCTTCAAGGACCGAGGGTTTGGATGGACAAAGAGCCGGTTGGCAGGGGGTGGTATGCTGACGGTTCGCAGCGGTTTGAGCGATCCGGTAGCGCCGCTCACCAGTTGGCCCTTCACTGTCCTATACTTCCTTTGTTTGCAGCTCAGCTGATAGGCGCGGCGGAGTGGATTGCCGTGCCTCGGCTGCACTTTACTCACCGGTGCTGATGTTAAACGGGCCCCCACAGAACTGGTAGTGAAATATTTTGAATTCCACGGCTGGCTGTTGGGCTTGGTGACCCCAAACTTGTGGGCTTCAACTAAGGGGGTGGGATTCTAGCCATTCGGAACCGGTTCGACAGAGCCGGTTGTTACGATTCTACGCAGTCTGGAGAACCGGCAAATCGCGCCACTGGTTGGCCCCGCCCCTCCCCGTCCGCCCCTCCCCTCCCCACCCAGTTCGTCCTTATCACGCATGCACGTTGCTGACTGTGTTCCTTATCTGCCCAGTCAACGAGGTATTTCTGTTTTGCTCCCTCCCTATGATCAGCTGAGCCGGGATTTCCCTCGCGGTCTCACTGCTTCGCCCAGGAAGCTGCCCTGAGGCCCAGAAGGCTCCAAAATGGGTTCCATTTTTTGCCTTCCGGGGTCCCACCCCCCAAGAGGCTTCCCTTGGCCCCAAAAAACAGGGAGGGGTTTGTTTTTTTTGGATGCAAACAAAGAAGCCACACCCACCCAGTCATATGACCATACCCACCGAGCCACGCCCACAGAACCGGTTGTTAAAAAATTTGGATCCCACTTCTGACTTCAACTCCCCAAAATTCCCCCCGCCAGAGAAGTATTGGTGGTTATGCTACTGGTTCGGACCAGTTCGGCTGAACTGGTAGTTTAAAAAAAGCCGAGGAGGAAGAGGAGGAGGAAAAAAAAAACCCAGCTGAGAGGAAAACAAAGAGAAAAGCGCAGGATCGGCCCTCCCACCGGCCCCCCCTCTCCTCTCAGCTGATTGGCGCTGCAGGCCTCAGCGGGGGTGCAGAAAGCGGAAAGCCACGCCCACCGAACCGGTGATAAGACAACTTGGATCCCACCGTTGCAGCAAAGATTTGCTAGAATTCACCGTGGGTAGGCCAAAAAGCTCCTAAAATATTTCCTCTGGTCTCTTCAGAGTCGCCAACAGAAAGGTAGCGGGGGATTCAGTGCGGCGGCTTGGAAATCGCAAGCGCATTCCCTAAATAGTTTTTTTGAGATAGTAACCGCCGTGCAAAATCCGATGGTCACCCTTGACCCTGGTTTCCCCACCCCCCACCCCCTGGGTGCATCATAATTCATATCCTCCAATGGGACACATCCATAGCCCAGAGTCATCGACCACCTTCTCTAGCTAGAATTTTTCACGGCAGAAACTTCAGTCACCTCAGTTGCTGGCTCTTTGAAAAACTACTGACGGAATGCGCTTTCGGTTTCCCAGCTGCCGCGCTGCTCTTTCAAACCCCTCTCCTCCCCCCTCCCTTTCTGTTGGCAGCTCTAAAAAGACCGTAGGAATATTTTATGAGTTGACACAAAGGTGGCTAGACTACTTCATTCCTTTTTTCCTGTTTTTTTGGGGGGGAGGGATAGGGTAACTTCCTTGATAGATGGTGGGAATGTGACAGATGTAATTTATCTTGACTTCAGCAAAAAAACAACAACCCAACAGCCGGGCGGGGAATTCTGGGAGTTGAAGTTCACACAAGCCTTAAAAGTTGCCAAGGTTGGATCCTCTTGGTTGTCTCCTCCTCTTCTCCTCTATAGAAAACTCACCTTGTTTGAACTTTTCTACCAAGCGTTGGAAACTGACCGGTTAAACTGGAGGGTGTCAGATTTAATTTCACTGAGGGCTGCATCGGGGCTTTGTTTGACCTTTGTTTGATGGCCAGTGGTGGGCTTCAAAGAATTTAACAACCGGTTCTCTGTCCAGCTGCTGGGCGGGTGTGGTCATGGTGGGCATCGCCTAGTCCGCCTCCTGCACCACGAGCCGGTTGTCGGAACTACTAGTTCACTGAACCGGGCGCAAAATTAACATCCGGTTCGGCCAAACCGGTGCGAACCGGCTAAAGCCCATCCTTGGGCGTGGCCGAGGCCGGCTGGGTGGGTACGGCTAGCTCGACGCCACTCCCCAAACTGCTGGCACGTTTCCCCCTTCGCACTGGGTAGACCGGGCCGAAGCCACGTGGGGGCCGGCTCCTTACGTTTTCCCGGATCTTGACCGCATCATGGCCCCTGGCTTAAGACCGAGAGAGGATAAAACCACGGGCACATTTGAGGGCTTAGCCTGGGGGAAGCCTGGCCTCTCCTCTGGGGGGGGCGGGGGTCCTCCGCTCTTACCGTGGGGGGCTCCGTTGTCATCTTGATGCCCGCCTGCAGGATAGAGATGGGGAATTCGGGGTGGGGGCTGGAGCTCAGCCACAGGCGGAAGGAAGGGTGCGGCTCTTCAACCTGCAGCTGTTCCACCAGTTTGTCCAGCTGCGGCATCCAGGACAGAGACAGGTGGCAGTTGGCTAGGAAAACCCAGTTGCCTGTGGAAGGGGGAAGGTCCAAGGAAGACTCACCGAGGCTTCCGGATTGAGGGGTGAAGACGAAGGTGCCCGTCCCGGTTAAGGGGAGTGGGAAGGGCTGGGCACTCACCCTGGTGGACTCCGTCCTTAATCATACGCGTGGCGATGGGTGCCTGGCCCTGGCCCAAGGACAGGGCGTGGAAATGCTGCGCCATGCCCGACTGCTCGGCCAGCTGAAGCAAAGAAGAGGTGGGGTCGACACCCGGAGAGAGGACGAAGATCAGGGGGGTCTTTGTGGTGGAGTCGTCCACCACCTGCAAGCAGAAACCAGGGAAGGATCAGATTAACGCGGGGCAGGGGTCTTCCAAACTTTCAAACTAAGAATGCATGAAGGTAAATCTGATATAGTTGGAATAACAGAAACTTGGTGGGATGAAACCCGTGACTGGAACATACTGGTAGAAGGATACAAACCATTCAGAAAAACCAGACCCCATAAAAGAGGAGGTGGAGTTGCACTGTATGTAAAGGACCACTATATTGCTACTTAAATGCATGAAACCAAAGATGAAAACCTCCTAGAATGCATATGGGTCAATATAAAAGAAAAAGAGAATGACATGACCATAGGTGTATATTATAGGCCATAGGTGTATATTATAGGCCACCCAATCAAGCAGAAAAAATAGATATCCTTTTTGCCAGCCAACTAACAAACATATGCACGAAACACACTACAGTACTAATGGGAGACTTCAATTATCCTGATATCAATTGGAAAACTAATTCTGCACCAAGTGAGAAATCAAATAAGTTCCTAACCAACCTAGCTGACAACTTTGTTGTCCAAAAGGTAGAAGGTGAAACTAGAAGGACAGCCATACTGGACTTAATTCTTACAAACAGAGAAGAAGTGATAGAGGGAGTTGAAACTGCAGGAACCTTGGGTGAGGGTGACCATGTCATACTAGAATTCAGCATAACACAAACACAAGCAATAGAACATAATGACACCAGAGCCTTGGATTTTAAAAGAGCTGATTTCAATAAACTCAGAGAGAACTTGGGAAAGATCCCATGGATGAAAATCCTAAAGGGGAAAACAACTCAAGAATCTTGGGAAACTCTAAAAAGTATGATCATAGAAGCCCAGACCAGCACAATACCACTGAGAAAGAAAAACAAGAAATCCAGGAAGAAACCAGCATGGCTACACAAAGATCTCTCTGGCAAATTGAAAGAAAAAAAGGACAAGTACAAAAAATGGAAAGAAGGACGTACAACTAAGGCAGAATATCAGCAGATAGCCAGAATCTGCAAAGACGAAGTCAGGATAGCAAAGGCTCAGAACGAACAAAGACTTGCAACAAAACTCAAAGATAATAAAAAAACGTTTCTTCCAATATACAGTATAAATAACAAGAAAATATCAAGGAAACAGTCAGTCCACTAAAGAGAGAAGACGGCAAGGAAGTAACAGGCAACAAAGAGAAAGCAGAACTGCTTAACTCATTCTTTGCATCGGTCTTCACGCAAAAAGAAACTATAGCTCAACCCACCAAAAACATAGCTGTAAAAGACAGACCAGAAATAAAAGCTAAAATAAGCAAATAAATAGTAAGAGAACACCTGTCTGATCTTGATGAAAACAAATCACCGGGGCCTGATGGATCACATCCCAGAGTTTTAAAGGAGCTGGCAGAGGTCATCTCAGATCCACTGCACCATATCTTTAAAAAATCCTGGAGCACCAGGGAGCTACCAGAGGACTGGAAAAGAGCTGATGTGGTTCCCATCTTTAAAAAAGGAAAAAAAACAGACCCAGGAAACTATGGACCAATCAGCCTAACATCAATACCCGGGAAGATACTGGAAAAGATAATACAAAAAACAGATCTGCCAACATCTAGAAACAAGTAAAGTAACAACTAGCAGTCAGTACGGGTTTGTTAAGAACAGATCATGCCAAACCAATCTCATTTCATTCTTCAACACAGTGACTAAATTAGTAGACCAGCAACATACTGTGGACATAATATATTTAGATTTCAGCAAGGCATTCGACAAAGTAGACCACAGCCTACTTCTTAGTAAGCTAGAAAAAATGTGGAAGAGATAGCACCACCACTAGATGGACTCGCAACTGGCTGGCAAACCGTACTCAACGAGTAGTCCTTCATGGGTCTAAGTCTACACGGAGGGAAGGAAGCAGTGGGGTGCCACAAGGTTCCCTCTTAGGCCCAGGACTCTTCCATATCTTCATTAACGACTTAGAGGAGGGAATAGAAGGGGAACTTAGCAAATTTGCAGATGATGCTAAGCTGGCAGGAATAGCCAACACCCAAGAAGACAGGCTCAAGATCCAGAGGGATCTTGACAGACTACAACACTGGGCTGTATCTAATAAAATGAAATTCAATGTAGAGAAAAGGAAAATCCTACATTTAGGCAAGAAAAGCCAAAAGGACCCATATGGACTGGGTGAAACCAGGCTCAATAGCAGTAGCTGTGAGAGAGATCTTGGAGTCTCAGTGGACAACCAGCTAAATAGGAGCCAGCCGTGTGCAGCAGCAGCAGCCAAAAAAGTCAGTGCAATCCTAAATTACATTAACAGAGGGATATAATCAAGATCAAGTGAGGTACTAATACTATTCTATAAAGCCTTAGTAAGGCCACACCTAGAGTCCTGCATCCAGTTTTGCTCACCACACTATAAAAAAGATGTTGAGACTCTAGAAAAAGTGCAGAGAAGATCAACCAGGATGATGAGGGGACTGGAGACTAAAACATACAATGAACGGTTGCAGGAACTGGGCCTGGCTAGTCTAGGGAAGAGAAGGACCAGGGGAGACAGGAGATACTTGAGGGGCTGCCCCAGAGAGGAGGAAGAGGGTCAAGCTATTTTCTGAGACACCCAAAGGCCAGACAAGGAACAATGGATGGAAACTGATCCAGAAGAGATTCAACCTGGAAATAAGGAGAAACTTTCTGACAGGGAGAAGCATCAACCCATGGAACAGAAGTTGCCCTCGGAAGTTGTGGGAGCTTCATCCCTGGAGGCTTTCAAGAAGAGACTGGACTACCATCTTGTCAGAAATGGTGTAGGGTCTCCCGCTTGGGAGGGGGGTTGGACTAGATGACCTACAAGTTCCCTTCCAACTCTGATTGTCTGTTATCTGTTAAACTTGGCAAGTTTAAGACTGGTGGACTTCAACTCCCAGAATCCCTGAGCTAACATGACTGGAGGAGGAATTCTGGGAGTTGAAGTCCACCAGTCTTCAAGCTGTCAAGTTGGAAGACCCCTGACGTAGATTAGTAGAGTTGGAAGGGACCTTGTAGGTCATCTAGTCCAACCCCCCTGTCCAGGCAGGAGACCCTACACCATCTCCGACAAACGACAGTTCAACCTCCCCTTGAAAGCCTCCAGTGACAAAGCTCCCACAACTTCCGAAGGCAACTTGGTGGGGGCTGCCCCAAAGAGGAAGGGGTCCACCCGTTGTCCAAAGCCCCAGAAGGCAGGACAAGAAGCAACAGGTGTCAACTAACCAAGGAGAGAAGCAACCTGGAACTAAGGAGGAGTGTCCTGATACTGCGAGGACAATTAGCCAGTGGAACGGCTTGCCACCAGGAGTTGTGAATGCTCCAATACTGGAGGTTTTGAAGAAGAGACTGGGCAGCCATTTTGTCTGAAATGCTATAGGGTCTCCTGCCTGGACAGGGGGTTGGACTAGAAGACCTCCAAGGCCCCTTATTCTCAACCCCACCTATTCTCCGCCTCCCATCGAGTCCCAGCTGATGGGCAGGGCCTCCTTTGGTTGCCCTGCAGAGGAGAACGGAGCTGGAAGGCAGGTTAGAGGGAGCGAGGAGGGAAGCGGGATTTTGCAGTATATCTTTCCCCTGCCACGCCCACCCAGCCACGCCCACTGGGCCCCTCACTCACCGACTTCATGTTCAGCACGGGGGGCTCGATGAACTGGGAGCCCAGATTGGAGACGATGAAGGCTGTGACGCAGAAGGCCACCCGGTCCGGCCGCAGAGACCGGACGACCAACATCCGTTGCATTTGGTTGCAGGAGTTCTCCCACTCGCCTGGAACACAGGTGGGGGGTGTGGGGGGTGTGGGGGAGGAGAAGGGGCAGGAGGAGGGCTTAGCGGGGGCTGGAAGAGAGAGAGAGAGAGCCGGTCCCCGCCCCTCCATCCCGCCAGAGGGTCTTCAGGAGTCCATGTTGGTCTCCGAGCTTGATTGTTATCGGGCGGACGTCTCATGACCCAACTAGGTAACATGATCAGTGCTACGAGTAATTGCAGTTTGTGAGAAGGAGGAGGAGGAGGAAGAAGGACAGAAGAGGAAAGGAGGAAGACCATTTTGCAGAGGAGGAGGAGGAGGAAGAAGAAGACTGTGGGGTCTTAGGTGCTCTCTGAGCTTGGTTTTCTTGCAGACGTCTCATGACCCAACTAGGTAACATCATCAGTGCTACGAGTAATTGCGGTTTGTGAGAAGGAGGAGGAGGAGGAGGAAGAAGGACAGAAGAGGAAAGGGGAAGAGGAGGAAGACCATGCAGTTTGCAGAGGAGGAGGAGGAGGAGGAAGAAGAAGACTGTGGGGTCTTAGGCGCTCTCTGAGCTTGGTTCTTTTCCTTGCAGACATCTCATGACCCAACTAGCTAACGTGATCAGTGCTACAAGGGAGTGGGGGTTTGCAGAGAGGAGGAGGAGGAGGGCGACTGTGGGGTCCTGGCTGCTCCCTCAACTTGACTGTTTCCTCGCAGACGTTTCGCGACCCAGCTAGGTAACGTCATCGGCACTAATGGGGAACCGGAGAGGGGGAGAATTCGGCACGGGGGCCCACACCTGGCAGCATGGCCTTCTCCGGCTTGGAGCTGGTGTACCAAAGGTTCCAGTCCCTGGGATACTGTTCGAAGGAGTTCATGATGCCGTGAAAATTGGTCAGCTTGTCCAGTTCCGTGATGTTGTCCCAGTAGATGTCGGAGAGCCAGCTGGTGCACGGATTGTCCATCTGCCCTTCCCGGTCCAGCACCTGCCGGAGGGACATGGAAGGGGTTGATTTCCCACGAGAGAGTCCTGAACTCGTGACCCACCCACCCCCGCATGGAGCGTGTTTCTGTTCTTAAGCAAGACCGTTGTTAAGTGAGTCTTGCCCCCAATTCACGACCTGTTCGGTGACACGAGCCGGCTGGGTGGCTTTGGGCCAAGGACCAGGAGATTGGGAGTTCTAGTCTCACCTTAAGCATGAAAGCCGGTTGTGTTGTTTTCGGCCAATCGCCAGGAGACGGCGAGTTCTAGTCCCGTCTTAATGCATGAAAAGTAGACAGGTGACTTTGGGCCAATCGCCAGGAGACGGCGAGTTCTAGTCCCGTCTTAATGCATGAAAAGTAGACAGGTGACTTTGGGCCAATCGCCAGGAGACGGCGAGTTCTAGTCCTGCCTTGGGCATGAAACCCAACTGGGTGACTTTGGGGCCAGTCTCTCTCTCTCTCTCTCTCTCTCTCAGCCCAACCCACCTCGCAGGGTTGTTGTTTTGGGGGACAATAGGAGGGGAGGGAGAACGGAGCCTCAGGTAGGTTCGCCTGTTTGAATCACTTACAAAGCAACCAAGGCGGGATAAAAATTAAATTAAGCAACAAGTAAAAGCCAGGACCCGTCCCCCGCCCCGCCCCGCCCCGCCCACCCCGGCACTAACCACTCCGCCCCGCAGGAAGAAATTGTATTCGTCCATCTTGAGAGTGCCGGACATTTCCAGGATCTTGGCACACATCTGGAAGCTGAAGAGCAGCTTGTGTCGCTCAAAGAGGCCGCGGCAGGTGTACCTGTGCAAAGGAGACACACCCAGGTGAGCCATTCTTGTCTGACCCCTCCCTCTCCTTGCCCTACCACGAGGACTCCAATGCCCATCAGCCTGCTCCCCCCCCGCGAGGAAAAGAGGCAGCGCGTCCCCGCAAAGCTCCGACTCGCAGCTGTAGAACGCCTCAGCTGCCAGCTTTTAGCCTGCACAGCCAGTCCTCGACTTATGAACGGTCGCTCCAAGTTACGACCGGCCCAAAACGAGGACAGTTTACAGCAGTTTGCAGCATCCTGAGGTCATTGCAATGGCCTTTTTTTTTTTGGCTGAAAACTTGGCATTTTTTTCTCTATTTTTCAGCCAGAGCTGCGCCCGTAGCGGCCCACCAGCTCGTTTAACAACCACGGTGTTCAACGACCATCGTAAAACGGGGATAGAGTTTGCAGGGCGTGCGTGGAAGAGCTCTAATTCCAAGGAAAGAGAAGGCGTGACGTGGGCCGTTGTTCCGAAACGTTTTACCAGAAAGGTTTTAGTTTTTTTTACGACCGTTATGACTTAATGACCACAATGGGCAGGCTACATTCCAGAAGTCGTCCTCAACATGTGACCACAATGGAGGCCAACGTTTAATGTTGCTAAGGGAGACGCTTGTTAAGCGAGCTTTGCCCTATTTCGCGACCTTCCTTGCCTCCATCGTGAAGCGAATCGCTGCACAGTTGATCACTTACCAGCCCGGTGGCTTGCCGGCCAGAAGGTCGCAAAATGGAGACGGGTTGACTTATGACCGCCCTAACTACGAGTCGGTCGCCTGAATTTTGACCACGTGGCCCTGGGGATGCCGCCCAAGTCGTAAACGGTGAAAAGGGTCGTTAAGTCCCTCTTTTTCTTCCCCAGCCGCCGTCGTAATTTCAAGCGGTCACTAAGTGAGCTGTCCCTTTCCCCCCCCCTCTTTTTTTTTTCCCAGCGGGGAGCAGCGGAAGGGCGGCTCGGGTGGCTGACCTGTAGACAGCATAGGTGTGGTACTCGTTGAGGTGTCGGATTCGTTCGTCCAGCTTGTGGCTGCGATGGCTCTTGTGGATGCTGAGGTTGAAGAGGTCGATGTAGGCATCTAGGGAGAACTGGTACATGGGGTCGATGCGCCCCATGTCGTTCAGCACGAAGAAGAGGATGGAGGCTCTCTGGGCACAAGGCCGGTAGGCCTAGAGGGAACAGCGCAGTGGGGCCAATTATGGGGAACAGGCCCAGTGTCAGGATTCCGGCAATCACCCTCGATTAAATCGTAAGTCTCGAGCCAAACTTCCAAAAGGGATTTATTCGGAATTAAACATGTCCGGCACCGCCTGGATGTAGCTGACTCTGAGACCCATCATTCATTGTCACCCTTGACCCTGGTTTCCCTCCCTCTCACCCCCTGGGTGAATCGTAATTCATATTCTCCAATGGGACACCTCCATAGCCCAGAGTCATCGACCACGTTCTCCAGTTAGAATTGTGCGTGGCAGAAACTTCAGCCACCTAGTTACTATCTTTGAAAAGCTATTGATGGAATGCGCTTTCGGTTTCCCAGCTGCCGCGCTGCTCTTTCAAACCCGTTTCTCCCCCCCTCCCTTTCTGTTGGCAACTCTGAAGAGACCGTAGGAATGTTTTATGGAGCTGACACCCAGCTGTTCTTCAGGGAGAGGCCCGTATCCCCTACCCCCAGCCTCAGAAAGGACATCCTGTAGACCGGGGGTGGGTGGGGGGGGGGGCGTGTTGGGGGGTGGTCTCCAAACTCAGCCAAGACATGTGGACACCAACTCCCAGAATTCCCCAGCCACCGTTTCCCAGAATTTAGCATGGAAAGGACAACAATGAATGTGGCTGGGCTACCTTTGTTGCATTTTTGGGAGGGGATAGTATAGGTTTAATAGACGGTGGGTGTGCGAGAAACGTAATATATCTTGACTTCAGCAAAGTTGGGAAATTGCTGGCTGATCAATTTAAGGCCCGCGGACTTCCAGAATTCTCTGGCACCCATGCATTTCGTTTGATGTGCATATCCACCGATGTGCTTATTCTCTTATAATCCCTTCCTCTGCAATCTCTCCGCTATAGGCAGTAGGAGTGGGGGGGGGGGGGAAGGCATGGCTGGCTGGGGAATTCTGGGAGTTGAAGTCCATAAATCTTACAGTGTCCAAGTTTGTTTTCGAGCAACGGGTGTCAAACTCAAAAAGCGTCACGTTGCCGTTGCGTGACTTTTTTTTCCTTTGCAGGGCTGGAGCGGGCGTGGCCCGCGGGCCACTGGTTCGATACCCCTGTTTTAGAGTGAGATTTTCCAACCTTGGACACTTTCAAGACACGTGGACTTCAACTCCCAGAATTCCCTGGCGCTCACGCATTCCTTCTGACATGCACACTCACGGATGAGCTTATTCTCTTATCATCCCTTCCTTTGCATTCTCTCCGCTATAGAAGGGGTGGGGGGGGGAAGCCACGGCTGACTGGGGAATTCTGGGAGTTGAAGTCCACCCATCTTTAAAGGGTTAGACGGAAGAACCCCGGCAACGGGGTTACTTGCCTCCCGGGCAGTGTCAATCTTGATCTCGGTCATCTCGCTGGTCTCCAGCTGCTCCGTGACTTCTGTGGCGGTCACTTTGGAGGTCTGCAAGGTGTTCACCAGCTGCACATCGTCCAGCAGGGAGCCGGTGGCTTCGTTCAGCAACCTGTGGGCGGGACGACAGAGGACTGAGCGACTCCTGATCCGAGAGCACGGAGAGTGGAAAGAAGTCGAGAACGGAGCAGAATGACCCGGCTACTCGGGAGGGGAGCGCCCCGCCCCTCTCCGCAAGGCACACCCGGGGGGGACTGAGACATAAGGAGAGGCACTCACAATGTTGGCCTGGACTATTTGCAGCCGGAGGCTGCCGGAAGTGTGTGTGTGTGTGTGTGTGTGTGTGTGTGCACGCGTGTGTGTGACCTGGGACTTGCCAGAAACAATGGTGCATTGGGAGAAATTTGGAGCAATAAAGGGGCGGTTCGAACTGCCAGCTGCCTGGGCTGCCTCTGTGCCGCGCACACGTAAGTTGTGAGTTCCAGTCTCCAAAAAAATCCCACCTGAGGATCTCATCTTCCAGCTCCTTCAGCTTCCTCTTGCCAGCTGCAATGTTGAGCACCAGGGAGTCCTTCTGTTCCTCCAGTTCGGGCCGCTCCTTCCGGACCACGATGCCCAGCAGCTGGGCCTCCAGGCCCTGAAAGCAAGAGGGCACCCGGGGTGGGATTCTACCAGTTCGCACCTATTCGCTAGAACCGGTTGTTAACAATCTAAGCAGTTCAGAGAACCAGTTGTTAGGAGAAATTACAGGGCTAGTCCTGTAAGGGAGGCAGGAAGGAAACATTCTGGTGTTGCTGACAGAAACTGCCTCTCCAGTAACCCTTATTACATTCTTGGCAGGACGAGACTTCCTGTCTCAGAAATGTCTCTGGAGTTTTTTCCCCCCTCCTTTACTGGTACTTTGCTTGTGTGGAGTGACCAAGGTTACAGTGGCACTGAAAAAAGTGACTTATGACCATTTTTCACACTTACAACAGTTGCAGCATCCCCAGTCATGAGAGGCCAGGCGAGAAGATGCGTGCCTCGATGTGAGTGATATTGAGTTGGCCACACCCAGACAACAACATGACCACCAAGCCATGCCCACCCAGTCACACGACCACCAAGCCACGCCCACAGAAACAGTTGTTAAAATTTTTGAATCCCACCCCTGGAGGGCACCCAGTGGGTCCTGCACCTATCGCCCACCCCCTCTAGCCCCGGGGCAGGTAAAGTAGAGGTTCCGCCCACGGAGCCGTCCACGGGACACCTGGGCGAAGTGCCTACCTGCTCCTTGACGGCAAAGTTGACGATGGTGGTCTGTGAGGAAGTCTCAGGCGTGTAGTGAGGGTTGGGGAGCTTGGTGGTAATGTAGAATCGGAAATCGGGGTGGTAGTCCACCTCCTTGTCCCCCAGCCGGATCAGCATGCGCCCACCTGCCGGACACAGGTTGGGTTGGAGGCTGGTCATGGGAGCGCCAGGGGAAACATTCTGACCCAGGCTTCCCCAAGAGCACGAAGCCGACTCCTCGTCCCGATAAAATCCCTTTTATTGAGCGTACAGTGAATTCCCCTCCAGCAAAGTCCTGGCAAACCGTCTTTCAAGATATTGCACAATTACAGACCTTTGTCAGGCATGGAGAGTTGCCAGGCCGATATCTTCTAAACGCCAGCTGTAGCAGATAATACTTGGCAAGAATGCAGGAACTTCACCCAACTGAATTGAACTAAGAGTCTCCTGCAAACCCCACTCCCCTTTCGCTCCTCTTTATTCCCTCTGGGAGGAGCCATTCACCATCCACCTGTGGCTTTGTTTCCAAGTCGACCCTTGCTCCTCAGCTGTTCCCTTCTCCTGGCAGCTCTGTGCATGTGCACACTGGGAACAGGCTCCAGCTGTTCTTCTTCCTCACTGATCTCCGACTCTGAAGGCAGCTGATAACTGTCGGACGGCCCCGGCCCCATCTCTGCCTCCGACACAGAGTCCTCGTCCGAACCTTCCCCAGAGTCCAGGACTGGCCCAGGTTCCTCCCCAATCTCCTCACTGTCCGAGTCTACCGCCAGTTCCGCTGGGGGGCCACAACAGGGAACTCCTCCCCTCCTCGCTCCCCCCCGCCCTGTTCCAAAGGGCACCCCGTCACTCACCCACTTTGGTGACCGACTTGTTCAGGATGGGGGCGAGGGTGGGGTCCAGCTCCTCCTGCACGTTCTGCAGCAGCACTGGAGCGCCAACCTGGATGGCCGTCTCCAGGATGCGCAAGTAGTCGGGCATCTGCAGGTCAATGATCTTCAAACCCTGTTGGGGCGGGGGGGGGGGAAAGGAAAGGGTCCCTGAGCCCGGGGATATCTGGGGCCCATCGCTCGCTGCCCCGTCCGCCACAAAGTGTTGGTGAGGGAACAGGAGGCTCCAGGGATCCATGTGGGGCACTCACAGGGAGGAAAGAAGGAAGGAAGGAAGGAAGGAAGGGAAGAGGGGGAGGAAGAGCATGAAGTGAGAAGGGAGGGAAGAAAAGAAGGAAGGGAAGAAAGGAAAGGAGGGAGGAATAGCATGAGAATGGGGAGGGAGGGAGGAAAGAAGGAAGGAAGGAAAAATAAAGGGAAGGAGGGAGGGAGGAAAGGGAAGAGAGGGGAAGGAGAGCATAAGAATGAGAAGGGATGGAGAGATGGAAGGATGGAAGGAGGGAGGGAGGAAGGAAATGGGAAAGAGAAGGAAAGGAAGGGAGGAATGAAGGGAGGGAGGGAGGAGACAGGGTTGAGAAGGAA
Source organism: Pseudonaja textilis (assembly GCF_900518735.1). Next base: position 244,294 of record NW_020769536.1, on the reverse strand, counting down.
GAAAGGAAAAGATAGAGAGAGGGAAGAAAAATGAAGGAAGGAAGGAAGGAAGGAGAATGAGGAGGGAAGGAAGGAAAGAAAAGGAAGGGAGGAAAGGGAAGAGAGGGAAGGAGGAAGGGAGGAACAGCATGAGGAATGAAGGGACGGAGGAAGGAAGGAGATGAGAATGAGGAATGAAAGAATGAAGGAAGGGTTGGAGAGACGGAAGGACGGAAAGAGGGTGACAGGAAGGAAGGAAACGGGAAAGAGAAGGAAAGGAGGAAGGAAGGAGACAGGATTGAGAAGGAAGAAGTGAAAGAAGAGAGGTAGGGAGGAGATGGAAAATGAGAAGGAAGGAAGGAAGGAAGGAAGGAAGGAAGGAAGGGAGGGAGGGAGGGAGGGAGGGAGGGGCAGGGGGGAGGGACGAAGGGGGCTTCTCACCTTCTTGGCTTCCATGTTCTTGATCCACTTGGTGGCCTGGCATTGAGGGTCGATCATCAGAGGCCACCTAAGGAAACCCAGAGGGCCACCTTAGAACCTCTTCGATTCCTTGGTGAGGAAGGGTCTCCTTCCAAGCCCCACCAGGCAGGCAGGCAGGCAGGCTGGCCAGCCCAGAAGGACCCGGGCCTCACCGGTTCCCACGCGTGACGATAATCCCGTTTTCGGTGGAGAAGTCGTCGGAGGGCAGTCCCTGGATGTTCCAGGTGCGCACCATGGTTGGGTTGGACAGGAAGCTGTCGCAGGTGAACATGGGCGAGCAGGGCACATGAAGCTGCCGGATCTGTGGGAGGAAAGCCGTGAGGAACCGAAAAGGACCGGCAGCACCAGTCCCCGGCCATCTTTCGTCCTGGGTAGAGGCAGTAGTTGCTGAACAGAACTCCATACCGGTGACAGGAAAGGCCTCCGGCCAGTAAAAAGCTCCGCTAGCTCCATTCCGTTGCCCAGACTCCACCCCGCAAGGGGTTACCGGGATGTTCAATGGTGATGATCTTGGAATCAAGGCGACCTCCCTTGAGCCCCCGGAAGCGTCTCCCAGATCCATCACCTGAGGGTGGTCCTCACCAAGGCAGAAAGGACGGGGCGCGGATCTGGCTCTCAAAACCCCACCGGAGGAGGACGAGGATGAGGACGAGGAGGACGAGGACAGGGCCTGGTGTCACCAGCAAGAGGAGCTTCTCCAACCAAGGGGAGGACAACCTAGGCAAGGCCAACTCTGGGGAAGACCAGGAGGGTCTCACCTGCTTCATCCAGATGTGGGAGACCATCTCGTCCCGGTAACTGGACAGGAAGGGCCCCATGTAGGACACAAAGGCCGAGGCGAGGAGACAGTCGCCCACCAGGTAGCCCAAATCTTCCTCCAGGCCCTGCGGGGAAACCGAGAACCGTTCAGCCACCCCCCGGGGGGGGGGGCGGTCTCCGACTTTGGCAAGGGTGTGACCTGCGGACTTCAATTCCCAGAATTCCTCAGCCAGAAAGGAGGGGTGGGGAGGAAAGGAGAGGAGGGGAGAAAGATGAAGGAAGGAGGGAGGGAGGGAGGGAGATGGAGGAAAGAAGGAAGAGATGGGAAGGGAAGAGAAAGAAAGAGATGGGGAGGAGAAAGAGGAGAGGAAAGCAAAGCAAAGGAACAAGAAAGGAAAGGAAAGGAAGAAGAAAAGAAAGGAAAGAAAGAAGAAAGGAAAGGAGAGAGGAAAGGAAAGGAGAAAGCAAAGCAAAGGAAAGGAAGAAGAAAGGAAAGGAAAGAAGAAGACAGGAAAGAGAGGAAAGAAAAAAGAAAGGAAAGGAGGAAGAAAGGAAATGAGAGGAAAGGAAAGGAAGAAGAAAGGAAAGGA
>NW_020769536.1:113015-125946 GCF_900518735.1 Pseudonaja textilis | reverse complement strand
TCTCCCCTTTACTTTCTCCCTGTCTTTCTCTCTCGCTCTTTCTCTTTGTCTCTCTTTTTCCCTCTTTCTCTGTCTTTTTCTCCTCTTCCCTTCTCTCTCTCTTTCTCCCCTTCTCTTTCTCCCTCTCTCTTTCTCTTTTTTCTTTCCCTGTGTCCCCATCCCCACCCACCTTGGCATCTCACCATACAACTCAGCTCTTCCATCCGTGCACCTTTCTCTTCCTCAAGACCCTGGCACCTGTTGCACGATGAAACACACACACACACACACAAAATCAAGCACCTGCACGCCCCCCCCCCCGTGGCTTCACTTCCCCAGCGTGCACTGCGACTCCATTTCCCTGATTCAGGGGGGGGCATGCTTTCCACCACACAGGTACCTGTTGCCAAGACAGATGGCAACAAGGTTGGGGATTCGGCGATGCCAGGATGCAGAGCTGGCACAGGTCCTTGCAAGGGGCACGGTTGCAAATCCTGGCCAGTTACTGTGGAAACACGCAGGAAAGGCGAGATGGAATACGCACACGTGTTTCCTTTCCACCCCCCCCCCCCCCCCCCTTTTAAAAGGGGGGCCCGCGGGGCAAAGACAGCCCCCCCCCCCTCCTCCTCTCCCAAGTGCCAATTCCAGCCCTGCGAGATGGGAGGGGCAGAGGAAACACGTCTTTCGTAGCTGACCTGCGTCACCCCATTAATTTCCAACAGATGCCATCTCCTTCTTTTTCAATTGAATTTTATTTTATTTTTCCACGCCGAGGCGGGCCATCAAAACGATGCGGCCAATTAAACAGGAAGCTGCCTCCGTTGGCTTCCTCCGCATCTGTCTGCAGGACACGCCCCGCCCCCCCCGATCCGCGCGAGGGGAGGGGACCCTGACCCCCGAACACTGGGGGGTCCACGCATAGACCTAAAGGCGGTGCACCTGGGTCATGTTACTCCAGGTAGGTCCTGGACTTAGCAAGCATCCGTTTAGTGACTGTTAAGGGCAAACACCAGCTGCGGTGCCGGTCGTAACCTCGGGGAACGGTCCCAGAACGAACGGTTCATCGGAACAACTAGGGGCCGGGGATTTACAGTTTTTCAATGGTGAAAACAAAGGAAGGTTTGGGCAAGAAAAAACCAAATGCACAGGTACAGAAGTGGTAGCACCTGGCTTAATAGCAGTAACCACATGAAAAGGATCTTGGAGTCTTAGTGGATACCAACTAAAGATGAACCGACAGGGTGTGGCAGCTGCCCAAAAGGGCCAATACAATCCTAAACTGCATTAACAGAGCGATAGAATCAAGATCACGTGAAATGTTAGTACCACTTTATACACCCTTGGTAAGACCCCAGAATTAGCCACTTACCCTTACCTGTTTGTTTTTTTCCTCCTATCCCCTAAAGTAGAGAGATTGGTGAGGAAGGGATTAGAAGAGAGTAAGCGAATCAAAACCAGGATGCATATCATGTGAAGTGTTAATAGAACTTTATAACGGCTTGAAGGGAAGACCACTTTTGGAGTATTGCATGCAGTTTTGGGCACCGCAATACCGAAAAGATGGTGAGACCCTAGAATGGGTGCAAGAAAAGAGCAACGAAGACGATTAGGGGATTGTCTGGAGGCTAAAACATCTAAGGAACAGTTGCAGAAATTGAGAATGTCTAGTCTAGTGAAAAGAAGGACTAGCGGGGACACAATAACACTATGCAGCAATATGATGAGAGGGACCTTGGAGTCTTAGTGGACAAGCAGCTAAAGAGGAGCCAGCCGTGTGCAGCAGCAGCCAAAAAAGCCAATGCAATCCTAAATTGCATGAACAGAGGGATACAATCAAGATCAAGGGAGGTACTAATACCACTCTATGAAGCCTTAGTAAGACCACACCTAGAGTCCTGCATCCAGTTTTGGTCACCACATTATAAAAAAGATGTTGAGACTCTAGAAAAAAGTGCAGAGAAGAGCAACCAGGATGATGAGGGGACTGGAGGCTAAAACATACGATGAACGGTTGCAGGAACTGGGCCTGGCTAGTCTTGGAAAGAGAAGGATCAGGGGAGACATGATAGCAGTCTTCCAATATTTGAGGGGCTGCCACAGGGAGGAGGAGGGGGGGTCAAGCTATTCTCCAAAGCACCCGAAGGCCAGATAAGGAGTAATGGATGGAAACTGAACAAGGAGAGATTTAACCTGGAAATAAGGAGAAACTTTCTGACAGTGAGGACAATCAACCGATGAAACAGAAGTTGCCCTCAGAAGTTGTGGGAGCACCATCACTGGAGGCTTTCAAGAAGAGATTTGATTCCCATCTGTCAAAAATGGTGTAGGCTCTCCTGCTTGGGTGGGGGGGTTGGACTAGATGACCTACAAGGTCCCTTCCAACTCTGATCATTTGTTATCTGATTTTGTGGGGCAGAGGTGCATAAAGCCCACACAGCCCCCTATCTAAGAACCGCTCTGAACTCAAACCATCCTGAAGGCATGAAAAGGGTTTTGGGTCTAACTCAGTCACCCCGCATTCAGGGTCTATTAAACCGAGATTGTATAAACAGGGGCATGCAATCAAAATCACGTGAAGGATTAGCACCGTTTTGTAAGGCCACACCTGGAATCCTGCATCCAGTTTTGGCCCCCCACGTTTACAAAAGCTATGTTGAGACTTTGGGAAAAGTGCAGAGAAGAACAAGGAAGACAATTAAAGGCCCGGAGACAAAATCCTACGGAGAAGTCGCACAACAGTGGTGGGATGAATCTTCCTACCGAGATGAGGTGGACCAACGGTTGCTTTCGTGGTGTGGAGACAATGACTTGGTCCTCAACGCCAATAAGACCAAGGAGCTGATAGTGGACTATAGAAGGAACAGACCAGACCTCCAGTCCTTCCTTATCAATGGAGACCGAGGGGAGCAAGTGGCCACTTTTAAGTTTCTGGGTGTTACCCTAAAAGGGGACCTGACCTGGGGGGCTCACATTGCAGCCCTGGTCAAAAGGGCCCAGCAGAGATTATACTACCTGAGGCTTCTCAGGAAACAACAACTGAATGGAAAACTGCTGGTGACCTTCCACCGCTGCACCAGAGAGAGTATCTTAACTCCCTGCACCCGTGTAGGGTTTGCCAATTGCACGGGGGCAGATAGGAAAGCACTGGGGTGTGTGCGTGTAGGTGTGTGTGTTTAATGTCAGATAGGAAAGCACTCCGGAGGGTTAATGTCATTGCCCAGAGGATCATGGGCTGCCCTCTCCCCTCTTTGGAAGAGCTTTATAGCTCCCATCGCCTTAAGAAAGTTCAAAACATTCTCAAAGATCCATCTCATCCTTTTTTTTGAACTATTGCCATCTGGCAGATGGTACAGAATAATAAAAACAAGGACAAATACGCTAAAAAAACAGCTTCTATCCCAGGGCAGGAAGTCTACTGAATTCTGCTGTATAGTGCAATATTAACGCAATATCTGGAGTTTTCCATTCAGTGTACAGAATGTGAAGGATGTGTGTTTGTGTTTATTTTCATAGTCATAATGTACACTGAAGGCGGCATTGAATTTCGTTGTACGAGGTGCAGTGACAATAAAGTAAACTAACGATTGCAGGAATTGGGTATGGCCAGTCTAGAGGAAATAAGGACTGGGAGGAGCGGGGGACATTATAGCAGTATTCCAATATTTGAGGGGCTGCCACAAAGAAGAGGGAGTCAAGCTATTCTCCAAAGCACCTGAAGGCAGGACAAGAAGCAATGAAAGGAAACTAATCGAAGAGAGAAGCAACTTGGAATTAAGGAGAAACTTCCTAAAATGAAGACAATTCACCAGTGGAACAGCTTGCCAATAGAAGCTGTGGGTGCTCCATCTCTGGAGAAAAGATTGGACAACAATTTGCCCAGAATGGTCTAGGGTCACCTGCTTCAGCAGGGGGTTAGACTAGAAGACCTCCAAGGCCCCTTCCAGCTCCGTTCTGATTGAGATTCCACCCAGAGTGTGTAAATACCATGTTCATCAACAATGAGCGGTGGAGGTATTTCATTCTTCTGTCCGGACACAGATGTTGCCCGTCCAGCGCTGCGTTTCCCTTTCTTGTCGCCAAGCGTGCCACGTCGCCGGGTGGCCATTTTCTAGGGGCGGATATCACCTGTGTTTGCAATGAAGACAAGGAATTTCGTTAAATAAATAAATAAATAAAAGTTGCAGAAAGCAAATGGGAGTCCCACCCTGGTTTTACTGAACTTATTTATTTCCCCTTTGTGAAAATTCATTACAAATTTTTATTACAAATGTAATGCTTGTCGATCCCCGGTTTTGTCAGACGGGCGGCATTTAACCTGAGGAAATAATAAACAATAAATGGACACTTTCCCTTTCTCTTCTACGGCATCTGGAGTCCAGCGGGACCCGGATTCGAATCACCTCCAATCTGTGTCCTGCAGGCCTTCCCACTTTAGATGAAGCCATCATGTCTTCAGTCACGGTTGACTCAGAACGATTCCTTTATCTAAGTTCATGTCAATGGTTGGCAAACCCTAATGCAGTGTTTTTCAACCTTGGCGCCTTTAAGAGGGCAGGACAAGAAGCAAAGGGTAGAAACTTATCAGGGATAGAAGCAACTAAGAACTAAAGAGAGATTTCCTGACAGAATAATTAATCCGTGGAGCAACTTGCCCTCAGAAGCTGTGGATGCTCCGGCACTGGAAGTTTTTAAAAAGATGTTGGATAACCATTTTGTCTGAAGTGGTGTAGAGTTTCCTGCCTAGGCAGGGGGGTGGAATAGAGGACCTCCAAGGCCCCTTCCAACTCCGTTATTCTACTCTATTCTATTCTAAGATGCGTGGACTTCAACTCCCAGCATTCCCCGACGCTAATGCATTCCTTTTGATACGGACGCCCATTGTGGACTGCATACTCTCTTCTATCTAATCCCTTCCTCTGCAATCTCTCCTGCTCCAGGAGGTAAAAAAAAAAAAAAAAGCACAGGTATGGCTGGCTGGGGAATTCTGGGAGTTGAAGTCCACCTGTCTTAAAGGGACCAAGGTTGGAAAACACTGCAATTACAGCCAAAGTAGACCATATTTTGGCTTGGCTGGTGTGCAAAGCCACACAAACACACAGAGAGAGAGACCTGTGGAATTCACACTGAATTGTGGGGAAGGGGCAGCCTTCCTCCTTCATCCCTCACTCATCTGCCATGGTTCCCCCACCAATGACTCCCCACTCATCCCTCTTCCCATCATCCACGGCCCCAAGACCCACACAGCGTGCAAGGAAGCGGGGTGGTGGGTGTCAGCAGAAACCCAGGGACTACATCTCCCAGCAATCCCAGCACCAGTCAGGGTTGCAGGGAATTGTGGGAGATGAAGTCCCAGCATCTCTGGTGGGCACCCTGTTGGAGAAAGTGGCTCTCACTACTACTCTACCTGCCCTTTGGGTTTCCCAGCAGCCTCTGCTCCCCCTCCTCCCGCCCCCCCCCTGCTTGAGCCCCCCCCCCCCCCCCTCCCCCCCCCCCCCCCCCCTTTCCCCAACCCCCCCCCCCCCCCCCCCCCCCCCCGCTTCTCCACGTCCCAACTTCGCACCTGTCCCCCTTTCCAAAGCAGCTTGGTCTCTTCCAGGACTCCGCCCCCTTATCCATGTTTCCAAGGCAACGGATCAACGGTACAGGCTTCGGGGGGAGGATCTCCGCGTGGCAACCGTTGCTGAGGGGAGGGGCGGAGCCTCGGATGCCTCAAGTAAGGCGGTACTGCTGGCGGTGGGCGGGATTAATTTCTCACGACTGACAGGCAAAGGAGGCTGAGAGGAGCGGTTGAGGGTGTGACAGGGAGGAACAATAGTTCGTGCGCAAATCACGAAGGGCGGGGCGGGTGGGAGAAAACAACGTGCGGCGGTTGGTGGGGAAGACGAGGCGGGGAAATTACGTCGCTGTCAATCATTATACAGTACAAACCCGAGGCGGTAGCGAGAGGAGGCCGTCGAGAGGAGGCGGGAGCCAGCCTGTCAATCACACCCCGCGGTTCATCTAATTGGATAATTTGGATGAGGAAAAGAAAAACTAGGCCTACCATAGTTTAGAGGGCGCCAAAGAACAATATTGTGGCATCTCCTTGCTGACCCCTAGTGGTCAACTGGAGATTTGCAATCCAGAGTTCATTAACCCCCTCCAAACTAATATAACGCACCTCAGAATGAATAATACCTCAGAATTAAAAAAGAAAAGCCAAATTTAAAAAAAATCAAATTTAGAAAAAAACAGAAATACTGATTGAGAATATACAGTACCAACATCTGGGCTTATTGTGGAGTCCTGAGAAGAAATATTCATTTTCACCAGTTCTGAATTTTTAATAAATTCTAATAAATGTTAATCTGATTACATTTAAAATTTCAGTAAGTTTTATTTTTTAATACATCTTAATTAAAAAAAACACATTTTAATAAAATCTAAAAAGGAAAATTCAGAGTTTCATCCCCAAATTTTATTCAGGAGGTCCAATATTTGCATGTGGAAGCTGCACCCTTCCCCACCTAAAATGCAATAATGATGATGATAATGATGACAATTTACTTTTTACGAATACAGACTGACAAAGTTCTGGAACACAATACCCCGGATATCACGATTGTGGAGAAGAAAAAAGTGTGGATGGTCGACATTGCCATACCTGGTGATAGGAGAATCGACGAGAAACAACTTGCAAAAGTCACCAGATATCAGGACTTGAGAATCGAACTGCGGAGACTCTGGTATAAACCAGTGCAGGTGGTTCCAGTGGTACTGGGCACACTGGGTGCTGCTGTGCCTAAAGACCTAGGCCAGCACTTGAAAACAATTGGCGCTGACCAGATCACCATTGATCAGCTGCAGAAGGCCACCTTACTGGGATCTGCTCGCATAATCCGCCCATACATCACGCAGTCCTAAACACTTAGGAAGTGTTCCACTAGTGATTTGTGATACGAAACCCAGCATGGTTATCTCGTCTGCTGTGTATATTGTCATAATAATTTACATTTTTAAATGTTCAGTTGACTAAGTTTCATTTTTAATGAATAAAAGGTATTATAATAATAGTAATAATAATAATCCAGATGCCCTTTCTTAAGCATCACTCCCATGATGCATTGCATCATAGCTGAGCATCAATTGATGGCTGCATCCAAATATAATAAGTAGATAAATAAAGCCGCCCAGAGTCGTTTTGCAAAGCAAGATGGACAGCATATCAATTTAATGTGTTAATAAATGATAAATCCTTAATATCTTGCTCAATAGAGGTTAAGAAGTTTTAGCTTCAAGTGAGCAAAGCTGGTTGGGGAATTCTGGGAGTTAAAGTCCACCCTTCTTAAAATGCCGGAGATTGAGACATAGCAGTCAGGAGCGATCCCTCCCCCTAGCCAAGAAAACATTGCATCCTGCTCCCCGAATAGTCCTTACAGGTGGTCCTCACCTTACGACCATGACTGAGTCCAAAGTTTCTGTCGTTAAGTGAAACATTTGTCAAGCGAGTTTGTGAAACTTTCTATGCCACTGTTGTTAAAAAGTGAATCCCTGCAATGGATCAGTTTTAGAAAATAAGACTGTGTAATGAATATGATAGTAAATATTAAGTGTTTTGCAACACGGTTGTTAAAAGAATCTGGCTTCCCCACTGATTTTGCTTGTCGGAAGGTCACAAAAAGAGGACAGTAGGACCTTGGGACTCAGCAACCATCGTTAAGTATGAGCCAGTTTGCCAAGCCTCTGAATTCTGATCGAAGATGTCTCCGAAGGCGTTGAAGGCAGTGGTGGGGTTCAGCCAGTGTAACAACTGGTTCGGGGAGCGCTTGCGCGCTTTGTTTTAAAAACGGCCATTTTCAGCACTAAAACTTACCTTCGGCTGCAGCCTTGCTGAGGAAAACAGCTGAGCTGTGGCCATCCACTGTGCCGCGCGAATCAGCCGGGCTTCAAAACACGGAAATAAAAGACAGACTAGGGCAGGGCCAACTGATTGCTGGAACTACCAGTTCATTCAAACCGGTCTGAATCGGCTGAATCCCACCCCACCTGGTTGAAGGAATCCCTGCATTTGTTAAGAGACACGCGGCTGTTAAGCGAGTCTGGCTCCCCCCCACTGACTGTCCGAAAGCCGCAAAAGGGGAATCGCGTGACACCCCCCCCCCAAAGGACACTACAACCATCATAAATGTGAGCGAGTTGCGAAGCGTCCGAATTTTGATCGTGTGACCGTCGGGATGCTACAATTGGTCCTAACTCTCTTTTTTTCCTAGTGCCGTTGTAACTCTGGACGCTAAATGAACTAAGTCAAGGACTGCTTGTATTTTCATGCTTGCTCACTAGATCATTCATTTGGGGAGGGGGGGAACCGCTCTTAAATGGGGAGAGGGGAAGACCTGGAAAAGACCCATTGCAAAAAGCATTTGTCCACAGCGGCTGTTTTCTCTCCTTTATGAAAAGCGGGAAGCTGTCCACTCTAATGGGCAATTAGTCTCTGCAAAATTGCACTTTGAGATCCGGCCATCTTTGTTTGCGGAGAGAAAAAGAGCGAGAGCGAGTGAGCGTGTAAAAAGCATGTAACAGTTCAGAGCTAGTTTGGTGAGGAGGTGTGGTGGTGGGGATGTTAGCTGGGATCCAGGCAGAAATTATTTGCTCCATTAAACTGGCCACTTCTGGCTTGCCTGGGGCCCAAGAAATAAAACATTTTTTTAAAAAAAATATACATGCTTTCCTCATTTTAAAAAAAAAAATAGAGTAGCTGTGAATTATTATTATTATTTTTGCACTCTCCTGTATAATGTTACCAACCCTTTGCTCCTCTCTTCCACAAAGGATCTTCTATGATTTTTCAAGCTTGGCCCCTTTAAGAGAAGGTGGACTTTGAGTCCCAGAATTGAGAATTCTGGGAGTCGAAGTCCACCTCTCTTAAAATTGTCCAAGTTGAAAAACACTGTTAAGAAACCTCGCATAGGGAGGCCTAGAGCCTTAACTTAGGACTTCAGCAAGGCTGGCTGGAGAATTCTGGGAGTTGAAGTCCAAGTAAACCTCTTGTAAAGTTATCCAAGTTGAGAAGGACTTGGCTGATCTTTCTTGTTCCTTTCTTGGGATGGAGAGCAACTCTTGAAACGATAAAAGTAAATGGCAATTTCCTGGCTCTGGATCAAGGAAATACCTTAGTTACAGATACAGATTAACTGAACCGGAAGGAACCTTGTAGGTCATCTAGTTCAACCCTCTGCCCGAGCAGACCTTACTACACCATTTCTGACAGATGGCGGCCAGATTTTTTTTCCTCCATTTTTTTTTAAAATGCCACCAGCAAAAATCACTTTGCTCTGATCCAACTGACATTGGGTCTCTCTGTCTGTTTGTCTGTCTGTCTGTCTGTCTATCTGTCTCCCTGTCTCTCTCTGTGTCCATGTGTCTCTGTGTGTCTATCTGTGTCTCTGTCTCTGTCTCTCTGTGTGTGTCTCTGTGTCTGTCTCTCTGTCTCTCTTTCTCTGTCTGTCTCCCTATCTCTCTCTCTGTGTGTGTATGTCTCCATCTCTCTCTGTGTGTACGACTTTCCCTGTGTGTCTCTCTCTCTGTGTGTCTCTGTCTGTCTCTGTCTCTCTCTCTCTCAAGGTGGCCAGATCAAAACCAGACCTTGCGGGTTCTTTGTCTCCCAATTGTGGTCTTTCGAAGGTCTAGGAGAAGCCCGCTTTGGCACGGCAGAGAGCCTGCGGTGTGGCATACCAGCCTCCTTCTCTCCCCGCTGCCTAAATGCATTTGTGTCATGCAAAACGGCATAACGGCCCTCATTCATATGGAAGAAGGCTTCCCTCCCCAGCCTCTGCGCCACTGGTAATCCGAAAACCCAGATCTTTTTTCCCCTGGAATGAATAAATAAGAATCAGTGTGTTTATATGGCTCTCCATCCGTTGTGGCTGTACGCACGTAGTCAGTAAGGCTAAAAGGCCCCCTCTTCTCGGCTATGGATCAAGGTCCAAATCTTTACAGGTAGTCATTAAAGAATAACAGAAGAACTGAGTTGGAAGGGACCTTGGAGGTCTTCTAGTCCAGCCCCCTGCTCAAACCGGAAGACCCTATACCATTTCAGACAAAATGGCTGTCCAATCTCTTCTTCAAAACCTTCACTGATGGAGCACCCACAACTTCTGGTGGCGAGCAGTTCCACTGGTTAATTCTTCTCATGGTTAGGAATTTTCTCCTTAATTCCAGGTTGCTTCACTTCCTTCGATCCTTCCTTCCTTCTTTCCTTCCTTCCTCCCTTCTTTCTTTCCTTCCTTCCTTCCCTCCCTCTTTCTTTCTTTCTTTCCTCTTTTCCTCTTCCTTCTTTCCTTCCTTCCTTTCCTCCCTCTTTCTTTTTCTTCTCTCCTTTCTTCTTCTTTCCTTCCTGCTTCTCTTTCTTTCTTTCTTTCTTTCTTTCTTTCTTTCTTTCTTTCTTTCTTTCTTTCTTTTTTTCTTTCTTCCAAGGCAAACAACCCGGCTCTGGTTTTTTTTTTATCGTTTCAGAATGGAATACAGCGACTTGCGGTCTTAAGTTTCAGGAGAGCTGAATTCCAATTGAATTTCAGGACAAAAAGAAAAAAAAGAAAGAAATTCACTTTTTCGTATCCATCTCTCCCTTCCCTTTTCCCGTCTCTCTCCGTGGAGACAATTATTCCGAGCGCTGATGGGTTTCGTTCCAGCTGAATTGCCCTGAACCCCCAATACGGCTCCTGGTGGGGGTATGTATCCATGTGGTTTTTATTCCAGTTTCCTTTAGTATTATTATTATTTTTTCCCTGCACGGATATTTGTTGATGCTCGCCGATGGTTACCTTAGTTCAGTGATGGTGAACCTTTTTGCTGTGGGTTGCCGAAAGTGCGTGCGCATCGGCACCTACAATGCAATGTGCCCTGACCCCCGCGCATGCCCAAGCCACATCCCCGCCCCTCCCTTACCTGCACCGCACATGCATGCACCTCCCAGCTAATTTTTGGCCCATTCGAGGGCATTTTTGCCCTCGCAAAGGCTCGAGGGAAGCCTCTGCCTCCTTGGGAGGCTGAAAAACGGGCCTTCCGGAAATCCCGGAAGTGCCTGTTTTCAGCCTCCGGTGGGCTTCTGGAGCCCGGGGGAGGCCATTTTCATCCTCCCAGGGGCTCAGGAGAAAAGTTTGGAGCCTCCGGAGGCTGCAAACGGGCCCATTTCGGCACTTCCGGTATTTCCGGAAGGCCCGTTTTCCGTGCAGGTAAGTTTGGCTGGGACTCGCATGCCCGCACAAATGGCTCTGCACGCCACCTGTGGTACGCGTCCCACAGGTTCGCCATTACAGCCTTAGTTAGTACAGATGTCAGCAACCTACAGCTCTGGAGCTGCATGTGGCTCTTTGAGCCCTCACCCTCCCCTCCCAGTCATTCCTCATCTGGCCTGAAAAGGTAAAACACAAAAAATAGAAACGAGAGGGAGGAAGGAGGGAGAGAGAGAGACCCACTTCCCACGGAAAACACTGGGAGCCACAAAACCTGGGTAGGCGTTGTAGGGTGGGTGGGTCATGTGACTGAGAGGGAGTGGCGTTGAGTTGGCCACGCCCACCCCAGTTTTGAGGCTCGCGGTGTTTTCTTTTCTGTGGGAAACGGGTCCAAATGGCTCTTTTGAGTGTTGAAGATTGCAGACCCCTGCCTCAGTCGGTTGTGGCCGACGCCGTGTGACAGTAGGCCGAGACGGCGAGCAGGGAAATATTGCAGAAGCAAAGACCCCGAAGGAAGGATGTAGAAGTTGCAAACAAAGGGAGAAATGAGGTCATCTGAAAAAGCTGAAAAATATCTCTTTTTTTATCCCCGCCAGTGCTGAGAAGCGCGAGGAGGACTTTAAGAGAGTAGCTTGAGGGCTGCCAGCTGGAAAGGATTGCAGAAAAATTGCAATACGGGGAGTCCACGAGTTACAGAGCCTGAAATCTTTGTTGCTAAGGGAAACATTTGTTAAGTGAGTTTTGCCTCATTTAACAACCTTTCTCACCAGAGTTGTTAAGTGAATCACTGCGGCAGTTAAACGTCGTGAACCCCTCCTCTGGGACACTGCAACCATCATAAATACAAGTCAGTTGCCAAGCCTCCGAATTTTGATCACGTATCCACAGGGAGGCTGCAACGGACGTGTGAAGTGTAGTCCTTGAGTTACAACAGTGACCGTTCAAAGTTACAGCGGCACTGGGAAAAAAAATGCCCTTGCGACAGTTTTTCACCTTTAATGACCGTTGAGGCATCCCCGCGGTCGTGGGATTAACATTCGGACGCTTGACCACGGGTTCGTCTTTATGATGGTTGCAGAGCCAGCGGAGAAGGCGGCTTCGCTTAATGACCCGCGTGACTCATTTAACCACCGCAAGCGATTCACGTATAACGAACGTGGCAGGAAAAGTGTGGGTAAAACTCACGCCATGAATTTCCGACCGTAGGCTGTGCCGGCTGGGGAATTCTGGGAGTTGAAGTCCACCAAAGTCCCCAAGGTTGGATCTTCTCTCTGGCTTAGAAGCCCCCCAAAGTCTGTTTTCTCCTCCTGGTTCTTCCTGAAAAGTCTGCTCCACATTTTGCAAGTTTTCTTCACAAAGAGAGGAAGGGAAAAAAAAAAAAGACTGAGAGAAAGAGAGAGAGAAATCCCACAATAAGTCACCGACATTTCTTCAGCCCAGAATCACCTGGGGAGAGCCGCATTCTTCCCAGGGTCCTGACGGTTTGCCCTTCTCCGTCTCCCCTGGACTCCCACCGGAGATTTTTTCCCCCTCCGTTGTTTTAAAAACTCCTGAGCCAAATTCTTCTGGCAGAGGCCTTATCGTGTGAAAGGGAGCGCCCGGAGGATCAGCTGACGGGTGGGGAAGGAGAGAGAGAGGGAGAGATAGAGAGAAGGAGAGAGGGAGAGAAGGAGGGGGGAGAGCGAAAGAGATGGCTGAGAAAGAGAGAAAGAGGGAGGGAGGAGAGAGAAAGGAAGAGAGAG
>NW_020769536.1:55656-74283 GCF_900518735.1 Pseudonaja textilis | reverse complement strand
AGATAGATAGATAGATAGATAGATAGATAGATAGATAGATAGATAGATGATAGACAGACAGACAGACAGATAGACAGACAGACAGAGACAGACAGACAGACAGACAGACAGACAGACAGACAGACAGACAGACAGATAGATATAGATGATAGATAGATAATAGCCAGATAGCCAGATGTAAGATAGATGAGAGATTAGAGAGAGAGAGAGAGAGAATGGGTGGGTGGATGGATAGATGGATAGATGGATAGGCAGATATAAGAAGATAGATAGATATGAATGGATATAGAGGTGATAGGATAGATGAGGGACACACATAAAGAGAGAGAGAGTGTGTGAGAGAGAGAGAGGGAGAGAGAGAGCGGGAGAGAGAGGGAGAGAGAAGGAGGCTGATTAGGGAATTATGTGAGTTGAAGCCCACCAGTCTTAAAGTCACGGGGAAAGCAGGCTGACCGAGTCTTCCAGCTGACCCTTGTCCTGGATGAGGGCTTCTCCCTGGTTGGAGGCAGCTGACCCAGATGGACCCGGGGTGGGGAGGGTCAGCCAGGGGATGAAGGGTGGGAACAGGACCTGGACAAAGCCACCAATGTCCCACCATGACGAGATCTGCGTCAGAGGCGAATGGCCAAGATCTGCTCGTTGGGCCCTGTTGCCCTCTCCTCTTCCTTGCTTGGGGCAAATACAACCAGCCGGACAAAGGACCATCAAAGTTACATTAGCATCCTCTGTAGAAAATCCTTGACTTATGTACCACAATTTATGTGTCAGGATTCCGGCAGTTAGCCCCGATTAAATCATGAGTCTTGAACAAAACTTCCAAAAAGGATTTATTCGGAATTAAACATGTCCGGCACCGCCTGGGTGTAGCTGACTCTGAGACCCATCATTCATTGTCACCCTGGACCCTGGTTTCCCTCCCTCCCACCCCCTGGGTGAATTGTAATTCATATTCTCCAATGGGACACCACCATAGCCCAGAGTCATCAATCATGTTCTCCAGTTAGAATTGTGCATGGCAGAAACTTCAGTCGCCTAGTTACTATCTTTGAAAAGCTATATATGGAATGCACTTTTGGTTTCCAAACTGCCGCAGTGCTCTTCCAAATCCCTCTCCCACCTCCCTTTCTGCTGGCAACTCTAAAACAGACCATAGAAATTTTTATAAGTTGACATTATGTTGCTAAGTGAGACCTTTGTTAAGTGAGTTTCGCCCTCTTGTACGGCCTTTCTTGCTGCCGTGGTCCAGTGAATCTCTGCCGTTGCTAAGTGATTCACGCTGTTGTTAAGAGAATCCGGCTTCCCCATTCTGACTTTGCTGGCCAGAAGGTCACCGAAGGTGACTCCCCCCCCCCCCCGGGGCCCCTGCGACTGTCATAACTACGAGTCAGCTGCCGAGAGTCTGAATTTTGAGCACGCAACTGTGTGAGACGTTGCAACGGGTCATAAAGTGTGAAAAATGGTCCTGTCCTTTTTTTCCGCACTGTTGTAAGTTCGAACGGTCCTTCAATGGACCGTCGTATGTCGAGGACTCCCTGTCTCAAGGTGGATGGGAACTCCACCTGCCAGGGTGAAGACCAGGATTGGAAGGGTTTTGTAGTCCCTCGCTTCTTCTCTCATGTTCACATCTCTGTCACATCTACAGGGAGTCCTTGACTAACAACCGTCCATTTAGTGACCGTTCTGAGTTACAACGATGGCACTGAAGAAAGGGACTTATGACCTTTTTTCCCCCCCACTTAACGACCGTAGCAGCATCCTTGCGTTCCCCGTGAATCAAAATTCGGATGCTTGGCAACAGACTCACATTTACGACGGTTGCAGAGTCCCCCACCCCCCCGATTGCACGATCCCCTTCCGCAACCTCCCGACAACGGGGAAAGCCCAATTCACTTAACAACCGTGTCCCTAACCCTGGGGTCTCCAAACTTGGCCGCTTTCTAAGACTTGTGGACTTCAACTCGCAGAATTCCTCCGCCGGCGTAGTTTACTCTCTTGTAATCCCTTCCTCTGCAATCTCTCTCCTTTGAGGAGATAGGAGAAAAAGAAACAGACCCAACTGGCTGAGGAATTCTGGGAGTTGAAGTCTACAAGTCTTAAAGTTGCCAAGTTCGCCCTCACCGAATGTCTTATTAACGGCTGGCAAGAAAAGGGGTCAAAAACCACACAGAACATCCAAAGCCACCAATTTGGGTCTGGGGTGACGTCATCCCATCAAGGACAGCCTGTCAATCTGCTTCAGGTGAGGATCGGCATCGTCAGAAGGGCTCTGCTGCCATGCCCCCCCCAAAAAAACACACCACGGAATGGGCCCTTGTCCACCCTGCCAGCAACTTGATTAGATTAGATTAACAGAGTTGGAAGGGACCTTGTAGGTCATCTAGTCCAACCCCCCACCTGCCCAAGCGGGAGACCCTACACCATTTCTGACAGAGGGCAGTCTCAGTCTCTCCTTGAAAGCCTCCAGGGATGAAGCTCCCATAACTTCCGAGGGCAACTTCTGTTCCATCGGTTGAGGGTTCTCCCTGTCAGAAAATTCCTCCTTATATGCAGGTCGAATCTCTCCTTGTTCAGTTTCCATCCATTATTCCTTGTCTGGCCTTGGAAAATAGCTTGACCCCCTTCCTCCTCTCTGTGGCAGCCCCTCAAATATGGGAAGACCGCTATCATGTCTCCCCTGGTCCCTCTCTTTACTAGACTAACCAGGCCCAGTTCCTGTAACTGTTTTTCACATGTTTTAGCCTCCAGTCCCCTCATCATCCTGGTTGCTCTTCTCTGCACTTTTTCTAGAGTCTCAACATCTTTTTTATAGTGTGGTGACCAAAACTGGATGCAGGACTCTAGGTGTGGCCTTACTAAGGCTTTATAGAGGGGTATTAGCACCTCCCTTGATCTGGATTGTATCCCTCTGTTAATGCAGTTTATGATTGCATTGGCTTGTTTGGCTGCACAAGGCTGGCTCCTATTTAGCTGGATGTCCACTAAGACTCCAAGATCCCTCTCACAGTTCCTGCTATTGAGCCTGGTTTCACCCAGTCTATGTGTGTACTTTCGGCTTTTCTTGCCTAAGTGTAGGACTTTACTTTTCTCTACATTGAATTTCATTTTGTTAGATATGGCCCAGGGTTCTAGTCTGTCAAGATCCCTCTGGATCTTGAGCTCATCTTCTTGGGTGTTGGCTATTCCTGCCAGCTTAGTATCGTCTGCAAATTTGGTAAGTTCCCCTTCTATTCCCTCATCTAAGTCGTTAATGAAGATATTGAAGAGTCCTGGGCCTAAGAGGGAACCTTGTGGCACCCCACTGCTTCCTTCCCTCCATGTAGACTTAGACCCATTTTTTTCCAAAAAGTTTTTTATTTTTTTATTTTTACACATCTCTTCACGTGAACAACGTGATTCCGGATTATAACACTTGTACATAGTCATGCTTTCCATCAATCTTATATAATATAATATCATCTCATATCATTATCCATTCCACTTATCTTTAAATAAGTTTCCATTTCATATTTCAATTCATTAATTCAATATCAATATCATTTCATCCACACATAAATTTTCAGTTCTTTATCCCCTATTATTTCCATCTTCAGCCTATTTTATTTTATATTACACATCATTATTATCCTTAATTTTCTCTAGGCTGATATATAACAAACAATCTAAAAAGAGTAAAAATAAAACAAAATAATATATTTAGGATCCACAAGGTATATCCCCTCAATCTATCTAATTTTATAATGTTAATAATTCCCCTACTTTAATCATAATACATAATTCATATACAATTATATATATAGTTATACAATCCTACAATATTTCCCAGTAAGTTTTAAACTAAATACCAATATTCTATCTAATTTAGTAATTTTTCATTCCCCTACTTTAATCATAATACAATACTCCCCCTATACAGTTCTAGTATCCATTAAGTAATCAATTGTATATTTTAAAATGTATATATTTTAAAGCACCCCCCCAAATCGCTAAAATAACTTCTTAATAAGTCTCATTTTATCTTCACTTTTCTTATAATCGTTAATAATCGTGCTTTTTCTTCCTTTCCACTTAGCCAAAGTTTATCTATATGTGTTAATACATTTCCATTCCCCTGTTTTTAATCCTTCAAAGGAAGGGTTCATAACAGCATAATTCATATACAGTTTTATATATATAGTTATACAATCCTAAAATAATTCCCAGCAAATTTTAAACTAAATACCAACAGACATTCCCATGTGGTATCCCTCTTATACTATCCCTAACCCTTATCTCTAAATCTCTCAGCTTTACCATTTCTTTTAATTTTAGCCAGCTTTCCCTTTTCTAAGTTTTCCTGGTATTATTTCCTGGTATTATAAAAGTATTATTTTTATTTCCCTCTGCCTGTCAGCCATGTTTCCCCCCCCCCCCACTTTTCAGTTCTTTTGGGGTGGGTTTCTTCTTCTTCTTCTTCTTCTTAGTCTTGGGAGCCTTATCTCTTTTATTTGTTGTCTCTGTTGTCAATTAGACTTAGACCCATTAAGGACTAGTCAGCCAGTTATGAATCCATCTAGTGGTGTTGCTATCTATTCCGCTTTTTTCTAGCTTACCAGAAAGTAGGTTGTGGTCTACTTTGTCGAATGCCTTGCTGAAATCTAAATATATTATGTCCACAGGTTGAATGAATGAATGAATTCTTTATTGGCCAAGTGTGATTAGACACACAAGGAAATTTTCTTGGTGCAAATGCTCTCAGTGTACATACAAAGAAAAGGTACCTTCATCAAGGATCAAAGTTGGACTAGGAGACTCTCAAAGCCCCTTTCAATCCTGCTGTTTGCGGCACCTGAGCACTTGCAAACTCCAGAACCTGGTTGGTTGTGGTTAAAGGGCTTCTTGGATTAATTCTTCTTCGGCCCTTGGTGAACATGTAATCTTCAAAGTAGGCGAAGGCAGAAAATTCTTGGAAATGCTTCATTCTTCAGATACCTGTGGAGATTCTCCATAGGTGAACCTTGTCCCAAAGGTGCTTTTTTTTTCAGGAGTCAACTGGACTTCCTGGATTTCTCTTTGAAGATGTTTTGCTTCTCATCCTAGAAGCTGCTTCAGCTCTGACGGCAGGGTGGGGAAGGGAAGTCTACAAGGAATGTAAAATCTTCCCATGCCCCACCATCCAATCAGAGCTGGAGAAGCTTCCCGGAGGAGAAGTGAAACGTCTTTAAAAGAAAAACCAGAAAGTCCAATCGCCTCTTGAAGAAAAAGCACCTTTGGGAGAGGAGAAGGAAGGAAGGAAGGAAGGAAAGAAAGAAAGAAAGAAAGAAAGAAAGAAAGAAAGAAAGAAAGAAAGAGGAAGGGGAAGGAAAGAAGGAAGGAAAAAAGAAAGAAAGAATTTTAGAATCTTTCTGCAGAATGGAAGGATTTATACTCCTTGAAGGCAGCTGGTCGTTTGCATCCTTTTTAAAGAGTCATTGCCACTTGGAAGTTTATCTGTGTCATCAGAGTCACAAATAGGTCACAAATGGGTGGGAGGCCTTCTTGGAATTGTTGAATTGTTGCATTGTGGACTCCACACCCATCTGCACCACTCAGGTGACCCCACAAGGACACAGACAGACCTCCAAGCTGCCTCAACGATCCTCTAAAAAGGACGCGAATGACCAGCCACCTGCAAGGCATATAAATCCTTCCTTTTCCCACGCTCCAGCCGGAGCTGAAGAAGTTTCTTGGATGAGAAGCAAAACATCTTCAAAAAAAAAAAAACAAGAAACACCAGAATGCCCCGCGGCCTCTTAATTCTTCAGAGATTTTGGAAAAAGTGCAGAGAAGAGCAACTAAGATTATTTATAAGGCCCGGAGACTAAAATATATGAAAAACAGTTGCAGGATTTGAATTTAGCTACTGGGGAAAAAAAAGGGATGTGGGGGGGGGGGGGAGGCAGTATTTGGGGGGCTGCCCCAAAGAAGAGTTGGGGGTCAACTTATTCTCCAAAGCACCAGAAGACAAGAGAAGAAACAATAGTTGGAAACTCATCAAGAAGAGAATTCAACCCGGAATTGAGGAGGAATTTCCTTAAAAAGGAGGACCGTTCACCAGTGGAACAACTTGCCACCAGAAATTTGTGGGCGTTCCATCACTGGAGGTTTTTTAAGAAGAGACTGGGTAGCCATTTTGTCTAGGATGGGGTAGGTTCTCCTGCTGGAGCAATGGGTTGGGCTACAAGGTCCCTTTTCCCGCGAGGTGGTTTCTATTTTTCTATCTTATCCCTCCGTCTACGTCTCTCTGCAACTTCAGCGGGCAGAAAGCGCGTCTTGCATTCTCTCCCCCCCTCCCTCCCCCTCCCGATCTAATCCAGTAGATCCCTTCCCTTGCAAAGGCCAGGGTCCACCCCACGCCCCACGCCCTCGCCCGCCCCCCCAAAAAAGCGGTTTGCCTCATTAGCAGCGGCTTTTTTCCAAGTTGGAGACAGGAGAATGTGTGACCTAATTGGCGAGTGACCCCAGAAGACCTCTGGCTCCTGGCCAAACGGCCATGCTGGGTGAGCTAATGGGCTTCCCTCCCCTCCCCCCAGCCCCATGGTTGACTGGGGGGGGAAGGGCGGCATCTCCTCTTCCCCCCACCCCAATAAAAACTCCTGCTAGGAGACGACAACAGGAGACCCAATTTCATTCCCACGTTTGGTGGAGGACTTTTGGTTGGGGGGGTCACGCATTCTTGGCTTGGGGAGTGGGTCTTCCTTTGGGTTAGGAGCTTGGGAGTAAGTAAGAGAGAGCTTTTCTCCAGCCTGCAGTGTCTTCCTGCTTGAGCAGGGGGCTGGACTAGAAGACCTCCCAAAGTCCCTTTTCCAGCTCTATCCTGATTAAAATAGCATAGAGAGTCCTGTTGAGCAGGGGGCTGGACTAGAAGACCTCCCAAGGTCCCTTTTCCAGCTCTATCCTGATTAAAATAGCAAAGAGAGTCCTGTTGAGCAGGGGGCTCGACTAGAAGACCTCCCAAAGTCCCTTTTCCAGCTCTATCCTGATTAAAATAGCAAAGAGATTCCTGTTGAGCAGGGGGCTCGACTAGAAGACCTCCGAGGTCCCTTTTCCAGCTCTATCCTGATTAAAATAGCATAGAGAGCCCTGTTGAGCAGAGGGCTCGACTAGAAGACCTCCGAGGTCCCTTTTCCAGCTCTAGCGATGGACTCCATCCGCCCCTCCTCCATGATGCAAACTTCCATCTTAATCCCAATTTCACACCTCCATTCAAGAAATGGCCGCGCTCGGGCTAAGCCCATATTTGGAAGACAACGGCAGCCGGACTTGGGACGGGAAAAAGAAAAACCAACCGCGGGGAAGGCAGCTTCAAAGCCCATTTATTTTATTTTTTTTAAAAAAAAATGAAAGCAGAAGAACAAGACAACCTGAGTTAGCTGGGCGCTGAAATAATAAATCCCCAGGGATGTGGGGGGCTGTGCGGGGGACCACCGTGGAGCCAAATCTAACTATGGAGAGAGAAGAATGTTTGCAGATCAGGGTTGAACTGGAGGGAGGAGGGTCCTTGGTGGTCTCTGAGCCTTTTTTTTTTTTCTTTTGCAGATATTTCATGACCCGACTAGGGAACATCATCAGTGCTGGAAGGGAGTGGAGTTGGAGGAGGAGGAGGAGGAGGAAGAGGAGGAGGAGGAGGAGGAGAACAACTGTGGGGTCCTTGGTGCTCTCTGAGCTGGGTGGTTTCCTTGCAGACGTTTCATGACCCAACTAGGAAACATCATCATGGCTAGTAGGGAGTGGGGTTTGCTCTCTTTATATATTCTAGCAGCTTGCCGGTCAGTGGGAGTGGGAGTGGTCTTGGAAGGGGGTTGGGCTGTTTATTGTTAGTTTGTTTGCTTCATGAGTATTGGTGTAATGTTAAAGTTGGTGTTAACTTCACTGATGACGTTATCTAGGTCGGCCATAAAATGTCCGTAAGAAAACAGCCAAGTTCAAGAAGCCAATAAGAACCCCTCAAACCAAAACTACGTTTTGGGATAGTCTGCTTTCCCCCACCCACTGAGATCACCCCCCCCCAACACACATATATTTGGCAAGTCACCATCGTTGTCTTGACCCAGTGCCACCTGCCTGGTCAGTGCCCCCTCTGATTTTATCTCTTGTCACGAAGGATAATTAAACCGGAGCCCACCTTCCACAAAACGATTGCAAAGCATTTCCGCCTATTTCCCCCAAACGCCTTCCAGGCTCAGGTGTAGCAGTAGGCCAGTTGGGCCTACAAAATGCAGCAGAGGCCGTGGTCAAATGTGGGGGGGGAATGCCCCCGTGGCTCAGAGAGAATGGCAGATAAACACAAAAGGGAGAAGTGACCATTCAGCGGGCAAAGGGTGCCAAGAACAGCTGCACCGGTTGGACCAAGGGTTGGCAACCTACAGCTCTAGAGCCGCATGTGGCTCTTTCATCCCCTTTGCTATGGCTCTGTAGCTCAAAATATGCATCACAACCCACCAATGTGCAACAGCCACTGGCATGTGATTTGTTGAGCTTTTCGACCCCCTCAGTAGGCCAACCATGGTTAAATCCAAGAAACGAAAAGTTTCAGAAGAGAACAGAGCATTTAATTCAACTACGTATGCTAAGTTTTGTGGCTGCTCAGGAAAAAGTCAGGTTTTGTAGCTCCCGGTGTTTTCTTTTCTGTGGGAAATGCCTCCAAACGGCTCTATTGAGTGTTTAAGATGGCCGACCCCCCTGGGTTGGACTTTCAGGATGGAGAAGTCGCCTGCGGGGAGTCGCAGAAGGGGCCTCTTCTGCAGGGCGCCCCCTGCTGGTGATGGGTAGAAGTTCTCCTTCATTGTGGCGTTCCCGTTTCACACGGTGGGAACCAGGATGGAGTTCTACCAGTTCGGACCACTTCGGCCAAACCCTGAGCTCCGAAAATCAGCCAGGAGCGAACCGGTTCGCTCCGATGATCATGCAGGCCTGCATTGTTATTGACCTTTATCGCCCCAGCTGATCAGCGCGTAAGAACAGATTGACACTCCTCAGCTGTATTACTCCCCCAAAGTAACCTAGCGGGTCAGAACTTTTGCATTGCTGTTCGTATGTCAGGCGCGCATGCGATCACCAAACCAGTTGTTTATACTCGCAGCATCCCACCCCGCTGGCCGGGAACATATGTTCAACAATGGCGTTGCGCCCTGATGCGCCTCTTTTATAGTGGTCAATTCTTTCTTAAACTGGACCTCGCCGATCTGGCGGCTGGTGTTCTGCATTCCCAGCCCTCCCCATTTCGTGGCCAGTGCTGATGCCCCCCCCCCCTCCTTTCACTGGGGTGGAAGTAGGATCAGCATTTCTCTCGCGCGGAGTTGCTGCTGCATTGCATGGCTCCTGTTCCCAAAATAACCTCCTGAGTCATGTTGTCTCTTTCCAACACTTAGAAGGTGTCTGGATATGGGAAGGGACCGTGCCCCAAATAGTTGGAGGGAAAGGCAGAGAGAGATTGGGCGGGGGAGGGGTCAGAAGGAGGTCCTGCCACCCAATGGGTGGGGTGGGGTGGGGGGATATGCCTGCCTTTAGCCGTCAGAACAAATTGGACGTGATACGAGACAACACTTTCCTGCACAGCTGGTGATACTGGTCTGGCTGTTTCCTTATGTTTCCTTCCCCCAAATTCTCACCCCATAGATTCCGTCCCTGGCTGCTGTTTACTTAATGCAAGTCCAGGCATGGTCAAGGTGTGGGGGGGTGGGGGGGACATAGAGCCCTCCATTAGATCCCTGCTACGAGCAGCAGACGTAGCCCTGGGGAGTTCTGTACTGTCACAATTCATTACGTGCGGAGCTGCCGTTCGTTCAGTGCGGCTCGAGAAGGGGCAGTGAAGCTTTGGAGGGTGAGGGGTGGGCACGGCTGTTGGGTGTGGGGGGGGGGCAAAGCAAACCTCGAACTATCCAGGGGGAGGCTGCGGGGGGGGGCTGCTTCCACACCCCGCCGCTGCCCGCTTGCATTTTGGATCAACAGATTTTGAGGCCATTTCAGCAAACAAACATTGTCAACTACACGCTGGTTTTTTCTCAACCATCAAGGAAAGCTTTGTTTCCAAGAATGCCATTTCCCCACACCCCCCTCAAGGATTTTCTTTTCCAGGATGTTTTTTCAGTGATCTCTCTCCACCCGTCACCCCTCAATTCGATGTACAGAATGCCAAGCGTGTGTGTTTGTGGTGGTTTTCATAACGTACACTGAAGATGGTATTTAATTTCGTTGTACGAGGTGCAATGACAATAAACTAACTAATTAACTAGCTAACTAACTTGTTTGCTCTGGTTTCAATTTCCAGCCTTGAACATGTGCAGAAGGCTTTCTTCTGAGCCTTCAGACCTTCAGCCTCCCACCACTACCCCCAAAAAAGGTGATATGCTGGCTCTCAGGACCGAGGTACACCCCTACCCAGCCCCCACATGTCTCTGCACCGCCCCTTGTACAAATCCATGTGTCCCTGAACAACCCACCGAAGCTGAACTTTCAGCCGTTTTGCTTTTTATTTTCCAACCCACCCACCCCAAAATCTGGAGATACCCCCGTCGCTCGGTATTCTTTCCACTGTCCAGCGGAGACCAAATGATCCCAACTGTACAGTTCTACCCTGGACAAGACCATCGAAATTCCCGAAAGTCCACGGGGGTGTACAGTACGAAGAGAAGAACAGGTGGTTTTGTGGTTTGTTTTTAATTTTGTTTTTTTGTTTTTGTTTTAATGGGAGGTCGTCGTAGGAAATAACCAGAAGAGTCCGAGACCAGTTTGCACAAGAACATGTATAATCAACAATGTCCAACAGTAAAATGTTCACCAAGAAAGCTAAGAAAACTTTTCCGATTAAAAAAAAAAAATCGAAACGAAAAGAACCCCCCAAAAGTTTAAAGTCTATTAAAGCTGAAAAAAACCACAGTTTCCCCTGAAAAAAGCAGGAAAGTTGACCCACGTACGTTTCCCCAGTCTAACACAAGAAGTCCCGCCTTGTTCGGCGTGCCACTAAACATCACACACAATAGGTTGCCACTTCGTCAAAACTCCATCAAAATTTGGGGGAAAATCCTGTCCCTAATGGTGAGGGGGGGGGAAGGAGGAGAAAGGGGCATGAGAAGTGAGGGTGGGGGGAGAAAAGGGGAGAGAGACATTTAAAATTTGGAGGAATTCCTCTTCCCCTACTTTCGATGAGGATGGGTGGAGAAGTCGGCCATTTTGTTTGCCTTCTCCTTCGAGCAACGGAACCATCGAAGACTTCAAAATGGTTGCCGGTGGATCAACAAACCAGGATCTCCTCTTCCCAGCAACAGTCTCCAACCTACGGGGCTACTCTGTTGCCAGTTCCCAATCCAAACGTGGGGAAGGAAAAGGATTCTTCTCCCATCACCCTGATTCACACGTGCATCGTGAAGATGTACACATTTGTCTGTATCGGACGGGGAGCTGGCAAATTTGGGGGGAGGGTTGCAAGTAGGGAAGGAGGAGTCCCATTGTCTGTAGGGCTACAACCCTGAAGGAACCCCATGGGAGAAAAATAAGGAGAGATCTTGCGGATACAACATTGCAAAAAAAAAAAAAAAGAGTGTGAACTTTCAAAGTTAAAAAACGAAAACGAAAACAACACATTTGAAATGCTGCCCTGGGGGGAGGGTCACACGATGGTGGTGGGAATAAGGCAGACCTGCACCGTTCCTTGTTTTGATTTGTGGCACTAACAACAAATGCAACCTTTTAGAGCACTGGGGGTCTTGCTTTTAAACAGCCCCCTCCCCATATGTCTAACCTTATCAGCGCCGGCCCATGAATAAGCTGTCAAAGGGAGAAGAGAAAGAGAGAGAGACTGGACAAGGCAATCAGATTGAATTATTGCAAAAGAAACCGGGGCGGTGCGTGTGTCTTCCACTCCCAAATCTGTTTTGGCAGGTGGGCACACACCGAGTGGGAGCCAAACTTTCACAGTTCGGCTGGACCTCGCCGTGGAATTGACGGGGAAGGGCGGGTCGCGATAAAATTCGCTCGTACGTGATCAGACAGGAGTTGCATCCCATGTTTCTGGATCCGCAGAGAGAGAGGTGTCCCGGCCTCCCTTGTGACAACGGCCGTATCAGTTCCAGGGTGTTCCCCCCTCCCCCAAAATAACTGGAGGTGAATGAGGCACCTATGCATCAAACCCTTCTGTGCGCAGCATCCGAGGCGAACGAGAACAGGCAGGAAGGGTAATAATGTCTTGTTGTGTCCCGTCTGATCCGAGTCCTTGCCTGCCCACCGCAGAGCTCCAAAGGCTGCCTACGGAGGCTCAGCTGAGCCACCTCGCGCCTCATACTTTGTAGTAGATGTTGGCCGGGCTCTGCGGTGGCATCTCCTGCACAATGTAGACCGGGTGACCGTAATCGCCGCTCACCTTCTCGTAATGCGGGCAGAACGCACTGTCTGAAGTCCTGAGTGGGATGATGATATCGCTCGGCTCAGAGCCGTTGTTGTTGGCGCCTCCTCCGCCCCCGACTCGCTTGGGGCTGGTCAGGGTGCTGAGGGACAATGGCGGGTGGTGCGACTCGCTGTGCTTGGCCCGGTGGTGGTGGTAACAAAGGGCCCCCGTCACAGCCGCTGCCACCAGCAACACAAACGCTGCTCCTCCGGCAGCACCAGCAATGATGGGTACATTGGACTGCGGCAACGGGCCGTTCTCGCCCCCGACTTTCCCGGTCGTGTTTCCAGAAGAAGGTCCTATGAGGCAGAGGGAAACGGGCATTAGTCTTAATCCGACACAGCCAACAGACCACCATGATTTTAGAGGACACGGGAAACACTTCCTCACAATTTGTTCAAGTGGTTGAAAACTGTTCGGCGCATTGTGACATCCCAAAGGAGCAACTGCCTGCTCAGCACAACGTTCCTGTCTGTCGACTCTGATTAATAGAGCTAATTGCCTTGTGGAAATCTGCCTGGGACAGCCTCCGAGGGATCGTTCAGATTTCAAGATCCATCACACCCTGCTATGCCCGCTCCGATTCTCTCTTCTTTTCGCCTGGTAAAGGGGGAGGGCAATGGGAACCTGCAGGTCCCCCAGTTTTTTCCTGACTGGGCTCACCAAAATATCTAGGCTGAGATAGGAAACAGGAACGAAGGCTGACCCACTGTTCTTGCCCCAGTTATGTCTCCAATCTCAGCTGACATGAAGGCGTGCTACGCTATGGAACATGGGTTCTGTGCTTCTTTGGAGATAACAGCCTCCTTCTCCACTTCAACTACAACTGAGCTCCTTCCCTCACCTTCCTATTTGTTATATGCCAAGCGTTCATGGGAAAATTTGGCTCAGCACCTTGAGAGGAATACGCGTAATCCTCCACTTACGACCACAAACGGGATGGGAACTTGCATTGCTAATAAAAATTCCAGCTTCATCACAGTCATTAAGTCGAGGACTGTATGACCCAATTGAGCCCAACATTTCTAAGCAAGCAAATTTTGCCTGATTTTTTTTTTTTGCCACAGATGTGGAGCGAATCCCTGCAGTCATTATGTGGGTCATGTGGTCATTAAGCAAATCCAGCCTCCCCCTTTACTTGTCAAAAGCCAGCTGGGAAGGTTTGCAAACGGCAATCACACGACCCCGGGACACTACAACTATTATAAATATATGCTGGTTTCCTGAATTTTGATCATGTAACCACGGGGAAGCCGCAATGGTTGTATGTGTGAGGACCAGTCACAAGTCACTTTTTTCAGGACTGCCATACCTCTGGACGGTCACTATGCAAACGGTTGTTAATTGAGGACAACATGCGATGGGAGGAAGAGAGAAAGGAAAGGAGGAAGAGGTCTAGGACATTGAGAAAAAGTAGAAAGTTTCCGTGGGAATATTCGGATTCCACATTACGATAGAAGCCTTCTTGCCAGACAGCAGATGGTTAACTCGACTGGCTTAGGGTGACGGCAGTTGCCACGCCCTCTTTGAAGGTGTGCCAATGTTAGGGGGCGGGAGAGAAATCGCCAAGGGTGGGGAATGGGAAAAGGGCCATACCTGGGACCATCTCCTTGTTGGGTTCAGCGGCACCTGGCGTCCCTCGGTCCTTCTCCGCAGGTGTGGCAGGCATGGAATTCTGGGATTTGGAACCCGTGTTGCGATCTGGGGGATGCGGGGCAGAGGAAAGAAGGGCAATCCAAGCAGGAAGAGGCACACCATACCCCCAACATAGCACCCCAAGCCCCCCTCCTGGGTACCCAACAGGTGAGCGGGTCAAAAAATACCACATCTACCCATTCAAAGTGCTGCTCATACTATGACCAGGCACCAAGGGCAGTGATGGGAGGCTGCTGGTTTGCACTGGTTCTAGCGAACAGGTTGCAATGGTGAGCCGTTAGCCATGCCCACCCACCCTTTTCTGTCCTTTGCTTCCTTGGTCTCGGGCTCGGCTGATTCGCGCGGCAGAGTACATTGCCACACCCCAGCTGCTGGAAGCTCAAAATTGGTAGTTTTTGACTGCTGCGCACTGGCGCGAATCAAGTTCTCATGGGATTCCAGTAATCGTCCTAATGAAATCATGATTCTCGAGCCAAACTTCAAAAAACTTCAAAGGATTCATTAGAGGCGACATACTGGCATTGTGTATATGTAATTTAGCCACTTGTGACCCTGTTCCCCCCCCCTCCCTCGTGGGTGTCTCATAAACCAGATTCTCCAATTGAGCACTTTCACGGGCTGGGTGTCATCAATCACATTCTCCAATTAAATCCATTCCCAGGCAAAAGCTCTGGTAGCCTAGTTACAATCTTTTAAAGATAAGAGTTGGAATGTCCTTTCGCTTTCAAACTGCTGCACGGCTCTTCCAGATTTACTTCCTCCCGCCTTTTTGATTGTGGCAACTATTAAAACAGGCATAGGAATGTTTTATGAGTTGACAACTGGTAGTAAAAAAGTTTTCATCCTACCACTGACTGAGGGCATGGCATCGATGACACGGTTACCGTCACCATCTTAACCCCGTTCAAACAAGAGCTTTGACCTAGATTTTTTTTTGTGTGTGTAGTCACTCCCCTACGATGCCAAAATTAAGCAAGAACGAGTTGTGTTCACGCGCCACACCAACCAAGCGTCGTTCGCGTCGTTCCTTACTCTACACAAAGCCGATCCTGTCGTGCGAAGGACGCAGCTGCCTTAACAAACCAAACATACGGGAAGTCCTCGAACTAGGAATGGAACCAAGCCTAGGATTATAATCATGTTGTCGTTAAATGGGTCATGGCGTGACTGCACTCTATTTTACGACATTTTTGTGGTGGACATTAGGTTTTCTTCACTTGGCTGGACATAACTGGACGTTAATGCAGGAAACAGGCCAAAAAAAAAAAAAACTGCCCAAAATCACAGTCATGTGACTGCAGGATGGTCCTAAATGCGAAGTGGTGCGCCAAGCGATGACGCAGGGGAATTCTGGAAGTTGAAGTCCAGCCATCTTCAGACGGGTGAGTTTGAGAACTACTGCCCTGTGTTTCTCCCGGTCAAAGGAATTGAGTCTTCTCCAACACAACGGGCGTCCCCCCACCTGGTTCATCTCCCCCTGAGCGAGGCCCAGATATCCCAGCCTCCATAGGTCACTTTTACCCCCTTCTCCACAGCCACCAGTGATAGCGTGTCCTCCCCGCCCCCGCCCCCCCCACGGACCACTTACGCTGTCCGACTTTTAACATCACTTTCATCCCTTTGGACAAACAGGCGCCGCCTTTCAGGTTCTCGAGGCCTTCCTTGGTACCGTCTGAGGTGGCTGAGGGAGACACAACAGAGTTTGAGATTAACGCCCGTCCTGGGTTAGACTACTGCAAGCAGACTGTTGGTGGGACTCACCCTTGAAGACCCACCTAGAACGACAGGGATATCAAACACAGGACCCTTCGGCCCGGCCTACCCCAGGGGTCAGCTTTAAAGTCGCACGTGGCTCTTTCATCCCCTCTGCTAGGGCTCCATTGCTCAAAATATGCGCCACAACTACCAGTGCGCGACACCTGCTGGCACGTGATTTATTGAGCTTTTTGACACCCGCATGGTTAAATCCAAGAAACAAAAAGATTCAGAAGGAAACAGAGCGTTTCATTCAACTACATATGTTAGTTTTGTGGCCCGCTCGGGAAATAGTCAGGTTTTGTGACTCCCGATGTTTTCTGTTCTGTGGGAAATGGCTCCAAATGGCTCTTTTGAGGGTTTAAAATGGCTGACCTCTGGTCTACACAATGCAAAGAAGAACCGCGCCACCAGTTTGGGGAGTGGCATTAAGCTGGCCACGCCCACCCAGTTGGCCACACCCACCCAGTCTGCCACACCCGCCCCCCCACACCCTGAGGTCAACCACAGCCTTGATGCGCCCCTCAATGACTGCATTTCCAATCGCAAATCTTGCCTTGCATGCATTCAAATAAGACGTTTTAATTTTTACTGTTTTCATGCTTTTTTATGGGCTCTTTGTTATTGTTTCAAAAAAGTTTTAAAGATTTTTAAAAAATTGTAATGCGGGTCGTCCTCGATGTATAACAGTCTTTTTAGTGACTGTTCAAAGTGAGAATAGCACTTTAAAAAAAGAGATTTAGGACTGGTTTTCACACTTACAACCATCGCATCATCCCCAAGGTCATGTGATCAAAATCCAGAGGCTTGGCAACTGACTCGTATTTATGACGGTCGTATTTATGACATTTATCGCAGCGTCCCCTTTTGCGACAAGAAAAGTCCGTGGCAAGCCAGATTCACTTAATGACTTGGTGACTAATCTAACAGCTGTGGTGATTCACTTAACAACTGCAGCTAGAAAGATAGTAAAAGAGGCCCAAACTTACTTCACAACTGTCTTGCTTAGCAACAAACATTTTGGTCTTAGTTGTGGTCCTAAGTCAAGGATTTCCTGTATTGATGTTTTCAATTTTATCCTTCAAGCCTCTACCTCTCCTTTTTCTTTGAAATAGGGAGCCCTCAACTTACGGCCAGAATGGCGCCCAACATTTATGTCGCTAAGCGAGACATTTGTGGTCAAGGGGCTTTTGCCCCATTCAGCTTATATTAAATAAATCGAGCCCCATGTGAGTTGGAACAGCAAGTGCTCAACTTATGGCCATAACGGTACCCAACAGCTACATCGCTAAGCAAGACATTCATTATCGAAGGAGAGTTTTGCCCCATTTTACAACCATTTTTCCCCACCGTTGCTAAGCAAATCACTGCGGTTGTTCAGCAAGTCACACATTTGTTCAGTGAATTTGGCTTCCCTGCAGCCTTTGGCTTGTCCAATGGTCGCAAAAGGGGACCATGTGACCTCAGGATGTCAAAAAAGTCAAGATGGCTGCCATGTCAAATATGGGCGGAGTCCCATTTGCATAACCATGGCTGTGATCTGGGAAGGATAAAAGATGAGATTTCCCCACCCCAAAAAAGGACAAACAGTCCTTCATCCCTCCAAAATAATCTGGTTTTTTTTTTCAGCCTGGCTAAGTCCACCCGCCAGCCGCTCCAATGCCCATCGCTACCACCCCGCCTGCCTCCGTTGCCACCCCGCCTGATGGCCGCGGGGCCATTTAATATTTAAACAAGCAATTTAATATTTGTCCGGACAAAGATCCCGCGTGAACGAGCCACGGCAATATTCGGATTTCATGCAGCTGCTCTTCTAGGAAGCCGGGTGCCAGCTGGGCCGTCCCGACAGGCCCTGTGCCAACGCCGGCCTCGTCCTGGCTCCAAAGACCTCACCTGGGCATCCGGGGCCAAGCCAGGACATCTAAAGTAATGCCAGGACGGAGCAGGACAGGCCTTTGGCGGGGCTGACTTGGGAGCGCAAGGAATGAGGAAGAGGGACACACTGCCAACATACCACCGAGCTGAATCAGGCTCAGAATAGAGATGAAAAGGGACCTCGGAGGTCTTCTGGTCTGACCCCAAGACCTTAAGGAGGACCCAACATTGTTGGCGGCTGGGCGAGATGCTGACTCTGTAAACCGCTTAGAGGCTGAAAAAGCACCGGGAAGCAGTATATAAGTCTAAGTGAGGTTGCTATGAACTCGCCTCAGACGAATGGCTTCCCAATCTCTTCTTAAAAACCTCCATAATGGGCCTAATTTGGTGTTTTATTTATTTACTTATCTTGTCATGTTTGTGTAGTAAAATTGGAGGTGGTGGCCCTTTAAGAGCTATGTGCAGCGAAATTTCATTTTTAATGTATGCCATTTAGTGTATATTCAAAGTGACAATAAATTTATTCTATTCTATTCTTTTATTTTCTATTCTAATCTAATTCTATATTTTATCATTCCATTCTATTCTATTCTAATTATGATTCTTGATGAATGTATTTTATTTTTTCTTTATGTGCAATGAGAGCAGATGCACCAAACACAAATTCTATATTTTATTATTCTATTCTATTCTATTCTATTCTATTCTATTCTCTATGCCTCTATTTTATTTATTTTATTTTCTATTCTATTCTTATTTCTACTCTATTCTCTTCTCTTCTTATTTCTATTCTATTCTAAATTCCTATTTCTATTCTATTCTATTCTATTCTCTATGCCTCTATTTTATTTATTTTATTTTCTATTCTATTCTTATTTCTACTCTATTCTCTTCTCTTCTTATTTCTATTCTATTCTAAATTCCTATTTCTATTCTATTCTATT
>NW_020769536.1:45317-55556 GCF_900518735.1 Pseudonaja textilis | reverse complement strand
TCTTATTTCTATTCTATTCTAAATTCCTATTTCTATTCTATTCTATTCTGTTCTCTATGCCTCTATTTTATTTAATTTTCTATTCTATTTCTATATTTTATTATTCTATTCTATTCTATTCTATTCTATTCCTATTCTATTCTATTCTCTATGCCTATATTTTATTTATTTTATTTTCTATTCTAATTCTATATTTTATTATTCTATTCTATTCTATTCTATTCTATTCTATTCTATTCTGTTCTGTTCTGTTCTGTTCTCTATGCCTCTATTTTATTTATTTTATTTTCTATTCTATTCTAATCTAATTTTACATTTTATTATGAATTCTATTCTAATTCTATATTTTATTATTCTGTTCTGTTCTGTTCTGTTCCGTTCCGTTCCGTTCTATTCTATTCTCTATGCCTCTATTTTATGTATTTTATTTTCTATTCTATTCTTATTTCTACTCTATTCTCTTCTACTCTTATTTCTATTCTATTCTAAATTCCTATTTCTATTCTATTCTATTCTGTTCTCTATGCCTCTATTTTATTTAATTTTCTATTCTATTTCTATATTTTATTATTCTATTCTATTCTATTCTATTCTATTCCTATTCTATTCTATTCTCTATGCCTATATTTTATTTATTTTATTTTCTATTCTAATTCTATATTTTATTATTCTATTCTATTCTATTCTATTCTATTCTATTCTATTCTATTCTATTCTATTCCTATTCTATTCTATTCTCTATGCCTGTATTTTATTTATTTTATTTTCTATTCTATTCTAATTTTACATTTTATTATTCATTCTATTCTACTCTAATTCTATATTTTATTATTTTATTCTATTCTAATTCTATTCTCCATCCCTCTATTTTATTTTATTTTCTATTCTAATCTAATTTTACATTTATTATTCATTCTGTTCTATTATTTCGTATTCTAATTCTATATTTTATTATCTATTCTTTTCTCTATTCTATTCTCTCTTCTATTCTCTCTTCTCTTGTAGAGTAGACCCCTCTCTTCTTTGCGGCAGCCCCTCAAAAAGGATGGAAAATGCTGCTATCATGTCCCGCTCTAAATCCTTCTTTTCTCTAGAACCCAAATTCCTGCAATGGTTCTTCGTATGTTTTAGCCTCCGGGCCTTTTAATCCTCATTGTTGCTCTTCTTTTCACCTTTTCCAAAGTCTCCAACATGGTTTTTTTGTAACGTGGGGATCAAAACCGGATGTGTCATTCCAGATGTGGCCTTACTAAGGGATTTACAAAGCGGTGCTAATAAATGGTTAAATTATTGCAGGGGGGAAACTCGGATGGAGGGAGCGCCTTTTTAGTTATCCATCCAAATCGGTCGTTCATAAACACACACACACACACACACCCCTCCCCGGATTGTCTTAAGGAAGGTGAACACCCGGAGAAGCTCCGCTACCCTTGCCAACAGATATGGGCGGGGGGGGGGGGGGGGAAAGGACATTTTTGCAATTTGATTCGCAATCAGGCCGCAGTGACATTACACCAGGTTGCCATGGCTGAGCCTTTCCTCCGCGGTTCTTGCTCGCAGCCCGTAACTCTTCGCGGAGAGACGAGACAAAAGCCAGTGCAATCCCTGGGCTGCATGAACAGAAGGATTGAATCAAGATCACCATGAAGTGTTACTAGCGCTTTACAATGGCTTGGTAAGGCTGCATCTGGAGTACTGCGTCCAGTTTTGGTCACCACAACACACACACACACACACACACACACACACACATTTTAATTCCCTTGCATGCCTTGACTTTGGCTGGCAGGAATAGCCGATGCTCCAAAAGACTACACTCCTTCCTTCCTTCCTTCCTTTCTTTCTCTTTTCTTCTTCCTTTCTTTCTCTTTCTTTTGCTTCCTCCTTCCTTCCTGTTCTTCTGCTTCCCATCTTCCTTCCTTCCTTTTCTTTCCCTCTTTTTTCTTCCTTCCTTCTTTTTTCTTTCTCTTCTTCCTTCTTCCTTTCTTTTTCTTTCCTTCTCTCTCTCTCTCTCTTTTTCTTTTGTTCTTTCTCTCTTTCTTTTACTTCTTCCTTGCTTCTTTCTTTCTTTCTTTCTTCTTTTTTCCTTCCTTCTCTCTTTCTCCTTGATTTCTTTCTTTTGCTTCTTCCTTCCTTTTCTGCTGCCCATCTCTCTTTCCTTCTTTCCTTCCTTCCTTTTCTCTCTCTTTTTCTTCTTCCTTCTTTCTTTCTTCTTCCTTTCATTGTCTCTCCCTCTTTCTTCTCCCTTCCTTCCCTTCCTTCCCTTCCCTCTCTCTCTCAGTCACTCACTCTCTCTTTCTTTTTCTCCCCTTCTCTTCTCCGCTCTTCCCTTCTTCCTCCCCTTCCCTGTCCTCCTCCTTGCCAACACCTCAGAAGATAGATTCAAGATCCAGAAGGATTTTGACAGACTTGAACCCGGGGCCCTATCTAACAAAATGAAATTCAATGGTGAGAAAAGTAAGCTTCTACGTTTAGGCAAGAAAAAACAAATAGATAGATAGATAGATAGATAGATAGATAGATAGATAGATAGATAGATAGATAGATAGATAGATAGATTGATTGATTAGATGAAACTTGGCTCAATAGCAGCAACTGTGAGAGGGATCTCACTTAAGTGTGAGCCAGGAATGTGTGGCAGCTACCAAAAAAGCCAATGCAGTCCCAGGTTGCATTAACAGAGGGAGAGAATTAAGAACATGTGAAGTGTTAGTACTACTTTATAAGGCCTTGCTAAGACCCCAGGATTCCCAGAGTGGAGAGATGGCAGAGGAAGGGATTAGAAGAGAGTAAGCAAGCTACAATGGGAATACCTATCATGTGAAGTGTTAATACCCCTTTATAATGCCTTGGTAAGGCCACACCTGGAATACTGCATCCAGTTTTGGTCACCACAAGATAAAAAAAGGTGTTGAGACACTAGAAAGAATGCAGAGAAGAGCAACAGAGATGATTAGGGAGCTGGAGGATACAACCAGGAGTGGGATTCAAATTTCTTGACAACCAGTTATGTGGGTGTGGCCTAATTTGTGGGTGTGGCTTGGTGGTCATGTGACTGGTTGGGTGTGGCTTGTATGTAAATATTATTATAAATATTTATGTAAATATTGAATTTTTTTATTAAAAAAGCAACTTTTACCCAAGATAAGGCAAAGCAGGCAGGCAGATTGAGTTGCTCACAGAACCACAAATTCATTCAGAGATCTATCTTTCTGCCATCAGCTACCTGAGTCTGTCACATAAAATTTGCTTGCAAGCAAACTCATAAAATTTGCCAGCAAGCAAACTCACAAAATGAACTCACAACACACCATGTATGTAAATATTGAATTTT
This sequence comes from Pseudonaja textilis, assembly GCF_900518735.1. The sequence continues at coordinate 52,222 of NW_020769536.1, read as the reverse complement.
TTATTAAAAAAGAGCAACTTTTACCCAAAATGAGGCGAAGCAGGCAGGCAGATTGAGTTGCTTACAGAATCACAGATTCATTCAGAGATCTATCTTTCTGCCATCGATTGCCTGAGTCTGCACTGAAAAATAGAAGCTTTGGTCCTAAGGAAAGTTTAGCTCTGCTTTTAGATTAGCTAGAAAGCAAGAAATCCAAATATTTCCTGCTTTCTAGCTAATCTAAATCTCCTGGCACATCAGAACAGATGCAAATTTAACAGATTTCATTGGATTTCTTGCTTTCTAGCTAATCTAAAAGCAGAGCTAAACCTTCCTTAGAACTGAAGCTTCTATTTTTCAGTGCAGACTCAGGCAATAGATGGCAGAAAGATAGATCTCTGAATGAATCTGTGATTCTGTAAGAACAGCTGATGATCGGGGTGGGGGGAAGGAAAAATAGCAACTTAGCAGGCAAGTTTGATGGCACCCATGCCAAGTAAGGAGTGACTGGTCAGGGTGGGGCAGGGCCAGCCAGTGGCGCGATTTGCCCATTCTGCGGCGTGTGGAATCCCACCCCTGGTGAGAGTGCATTTTGCGCATGCGTGTAGATCATTTCCTAAGCTGTTTCGCCCAGACAGTTGACAAGCGCTGTGCGCGGGTGCAGGCAGCATTTGAAATACCTCTTCTTTCCTGCTTTTTCAACCTCAGCTGTGCCTTGCAAAGCAGCTGAGGTTGAAAAAACAGGAAATAAAAGGACAGCCAAATACCCGGGTGGGCGGTTGAGCCAAACAGAGCATCAGGCACCAAACTGGTTTGGTGCCTGCTGCTCTTCAGAGCTACCAGGTCTATAGAACTGGGCCAAACCGGTAGCATCCCACTCCTGGATACAACTTATGAAGAATGATCGCAGAAATAGAATCTGTTGAGTTTAATGAAAAGGAGGACAAGGGGCGACATGATAGCAGTCTTCCAATATTTGAGGGGCTGCCCCAAAGGAGAGGTGGGGTGGGGGGCAAGCAATTTTCCAAAGCACCTGAGGATAGGACAGGAAGCAACAGGTGGAAACCTATCAAGGAGAGAAGCAACCTAGAATGAAGGAGAAATTTTCTGATATTAAGAACAATTAACTAGTGGAACTGCCTGCCACCAGAAATTGTGGGGCATCACTGGAGGCGTTTAAGAAAGAACCTGGACTGCCATCTGCCAGAAGTGGTGTAGGGTCTCCTTCTTGGGTGGTGGGAGGGTTGGACTAAATGACCTATAAGGTCCCTTCCAGCTCAGTTATTCTATATGAATCTGTAACGCGTATATTTAAGGCAGTGTTTTTCAACCTTGGCAACTTTAAAGCTTCCCGTTTAATTGTCTGTCCCACTTTTGATGTTGATTAATTGATTTTGTCATGGGTTATTTTTTTATCTTGGCTCAAGTCAAAGATGTATTACGTCTACTGCATTGCCGCCCTCTATTAAGTAAGTTACCCTTATCTAAAAAAAAATCTCTATATATAAAAGTGAAAGACCCTCACGCATCATCACAAAATCTCCAGAACTATCAAGTGTACAAACTTGAAATTGGGCACATTATGTTCCTCTTGGCTTCTAGGAGCTCCCTAACAAAGGATTTTTCCAAATGACCCTCAGAGCATTTAGAGTATTTCTATTATTATTATTATTATTATTATTATTATTATTATTATTATTATTATTATTATTATTATTATTATTATTATTCGTATTATTAGTATTAGTATTATTAGTATTATTAGTATTATTATTATTATTAGTATTATTGTTGTTGTTATTATTAGTATTATTAGTATTGTTATTAGTATTAGTATTATTGTTGTTATTATTATTGTTATTATTATTATTGTTGTTGTTGTTGTTGTTATTATTATTATTATTATTATTATTATTATTATTATTATTATTATCTGATGCTAAGGAGTTCGACTCCCTCTCTCCACCTGAAAAGAAATCTGCTCCAAATGCAGGGAGACCTCATAAGCCGTTGGTGGGTGGGGGGAGATGCACTCTGCACATGCTCAGAGAACCCGTTGTCCTGGAATTCTTGCTAAGATCTCCTCTGTCCTTCCAAATATTTCCATGTTATCTTGTCCCAAACCACTCTTGCCGCCAGGGGCCATTTTGGGGGGAAAACATACTCTGCATATGCTCAGGTACCCCATCCTCCTGGAATTCCTGCTAAGGACTCACTTTTGCCCCCTTCTATACAGTTGGCAAAAGCGGATCCGATGACTCCCCCAGGGACGCTGCTGCGACCACCATAAATAGGAGTCGGCGGCCAAGCACCCGAATTTGGATGGCAGGACCACGGGGAGGCTTCCATGGTCATTAAGTGGAAGAATTGGCCCTAAATCGCATTTTTTCAGTGCCGTTGTAATTTCAAACGGTCGCTATATGGAATGGTTGGAAAGGCAGTCCTTGACTTACAACAGTTCCATTTAGTGACCATTCAAAGTCGCCATGGCGCTTGAAAAAAGGGTCTGACAAACATTTTTCACACTTACGACCATTTGCAGGGTCCCACGATCTGAAATTAAGACGCTTGGCAAATGGACTCGTATTGATGACAATCGCAGCATTCCCGGGGTCATGGGATTTCTCCCCCCTCCGTTTGTGACCTTTGAACCTGGGGCTCTGTGACCATCATCAATACGAGTCCCTTGCCACGCAGTGTCCATGGGGGAAGCTGGATCCACTTAATGACTGCATCTCTGATTTAATAACACCGCCGATTCACTTCCCAACTGCGGCAAGGAGGCAGAACTCACTTAAGGAGTGTCTCGCTTAGCGACATAAGGTTTGGGCTCAATTGTGGTCGTAAACCGAGGACTGTTGCGGGAGCGCCATCGCTTTAGACTTTCAAGAAGGGATTGGACTCCCATCTGTCAGAAATGGTGTAGGGTCTCCCGCTTGGGCGGGGGGTTGGACTAGATGGCCTATAAGGTCCCTTCCAACTCCGATTACCTGTTATCTGACTAGCTGTAGCACAAAATGGCCTGGCCGTTACTAGGCAGGGAAGCATCGAAAAAGCAGGGGTGCCTTTGGGCTCAAGAGTGCCGATGCGGGTGTGTGTGCATGTGTTTGTATTTGTGCATTTGGGACCATACAAATACAGACACCTACGTGTGCCAATGCAAGTGTGCAAAATTTGCCTTCCTACCACAAGGCAAGGCTACCTTCTAACAGGCAGGGGCTGCCTTTGGGCTCGAGCGTGCCGGGGCGTGTGTGTTGCACGTGTGTGCATTGGTGTAAAACATGCAAAGTCGTAAACGGGGGCGGGGTAGCCGCCTGAACGTCAGGTATGCCCTTGGGCCGGAGTCTGCCGGTGTGTTTGTGTGCCTGCGTGAGCGCACGGGTGCACCTATGCCTGTGCACCTGGGCTTGAGTATGCCAGTGTATGAGTGTGTGTTTGTGCACGTGCAAACGGGCAAAACTGCTTTCCTACCATAAGGCAAGTGGCGCCTTCTTAAAAGGCAGGGAGTGCATTGGGGCTCAAGCGTGCCAGTGTGTGTGTGTGTGTGTGTGTGTGTGTGTGTGATTTACATGCGTGCATACGCATTGGTGTAAACGTGCAAAATAGCACAAGGCATGGAGGAAGGGGGCAGCTTTCTAAGGCAGGCGTGCACTTGGAAGGGCGTCTGCCGGCGCCTTTGTGTTTGTGTGAGTGTGTGTGTGTGTGTGCGCGCGCGTATAAGCGCACCTGTGTAAATGTGCACACTGGGCAGGCATCCGCGGTGGCACCAGCTCCAATGTCGCTGGCTGTCGTACTGAGTTTTGCGGGGAGACAGTTGCCATGGCGATGGCTGAAGGGCCACCCCAGGCAGCCGGAGATGATGTGACAGGGAGGCTGGGTGTTGTGGGGGGGGGGGAAGAGGGAGGGGAGGGGGGGACACACGACAGCCAGCACCCCCCCCTTTTGGAAAAGACCCCCCCAAAAATCCCCCCAGCACCCTTGCAAGGGAGGGAGAGGTGTGGAAGCACAGCGGGGGGGGGGAAGGAACCGGCCTTCTTCGTCTTTGCCCCGCCCCCCCCCAGGCTGGCTGGGGACTCTGGGATCTGTAGTCCGTGCCAGTGGGGAAAGGAGGGGCTCGGGCAACGCGTGGGCTGATCCCTTGCATCCCTGCCCCCCCTCATCTAAAGGTAAAATTTCCCACCTCCCCCGACATAGGCGGTCCACAACTTACAACCAACAACCGAGCACCAACATTTCTGTCGCTGAGCGAGACAGCCGTTCCATGAGTGTTTTGGGCCCCCATTTTACCGCCTTCCTGGCTGCATTTCTTCACTAAAGCCCCTGCAGTCGTTCCCCTTAGCAAGCTGGCGTTGTTGTTAAGGGAATCACTGCAGTCGCTAAGCGAGTCATACAGTTGTTAAGCGAATCGCTGGCTACTCCCGTTGATTTCGCTCATTGGGGGGGTCGCAAAAGGGGATCGGGTGAGCCCCGGGATGCTTGAAAACCATCATAAATACGAAACGGTTGCCGAGCATCCGAATTCTGACCCGTTGCAACGGTGGTTAAGTGTGAAAAATGGCCCTAAGCCCCCCACTTTTTTTCAGCGCAGCTAGAAGGCTGAACCGTCACTAAATAGAATGGTCGTAAGCCGAGGACGGCCTGTCAAGAAATCCCACCCCTCCAAAAGCAGGCTTACTGATGATGTAATAGTCCTGGTTGGACTTGAACTCGTGACCCCAGAGGTTGGGACTGTACTCCTGGAACTTGATGGTGAAGCGCATGTCGTGTTCGGGCCGGTCGCAGGTGAGGAGCAGGTTGGGGGTGCGCAGGATCTCGCAGCGCTCGGCCTGCTCGGTCTGGACCAGGTACAACTTATAGTATTCGTAGTCCTCGGTGGAGAATGGGCCCAGGGGTACGGAGCGGGGGCAGATGAGGTCCAAGCGGTCCCCGATCTGGGGGTACAAGACGTAGCCCCCCTCATTCTGGAACCTGCAGGGAAGAGGAGAAGCAGCCCATCAGCCCGACAAGAGATTAACCACAGGTTAACAGAGCCAGAAGGGGGCATGGAGGTCATCTAGTCCAACCCCCCCTACTCCCATTCCAAAAAAAAATGGCCTGTCCAGTTTCTTCTGGAAAACCTCCAGCGTTGGAGCACCCACAGCTTCTGAAGGGAAACCACACGCTGTTTCTACAGATTAACAGAATTGGAAGGGAGCTTGGAGGTCATCCAGCCCAACCCCATTACAAAAGTGGACACTTTATCCCATTCCAGACCAACGCCAGACTCTTCTCGAAAACCTCCAGGGTTGGAACAGCCACAACTTCTGGAGGAAAGCCACTCCCAATGATTCTACAGATTAACAAGGGATCTTGGAGATCATCTAGTCCAACCCCCCCGTCCAAGCAGGAGACCCCAGCCTATTTCTGACCTACCGTAGGGATGAAGCTTCCACAAACAGGGAGAAATCTAGGTGCTAAATTCCACTTGGAAGCAACAGGTAGTTCTTGACTTATAACAGTTCATTTAGTGACCGTTTGATGTTGGAACGGCAGTAAAAAAAAGTGACTTAGGGCTGTTTTTCATACTTACGACCGTCGCAGTGTCACCATAGTCATATAATCAAAATTCAGGCAATTGACTCGTATTTATACGGTTGTAGTGCTCTGGGGTCATGTGATTCACTTTTGCAACCTTCAAAGGGGAAGCCAGATTCACTTAACGACCATGTGACTAACCTAACAACCGCAGTGTTTCACTGTGGCAAAAAAGGTCATAAGACGGAACCAATTTGACCAATGTCTCACTTAGCAACATCAATTTGGGGCGCAATTGTGGTACTCGATTTATGATCAAAATTTTCAGTCCCTAACCAATGGGGTCGCAAAGCGAGCATTTATGTGTCCAGACCCAATTTTACCAAGATTTTTTTTACCTTGAGACGTTAAATGAATCGTGTGGTTCTTAAGTGAATCATGTGGCCGTTAAGTGAACCTAGCTTCCCCAATCGACTCTGTTGATGGGAAGCCGGCTGGGAGGGTCACAAAACACAACTCCATGTGTGTAAAGTGATACAACCGTTCTGAATGCCAGTCAGTGGCCAAGCCCCCGAATTGTGATTGTGCGACGGTCGTAACTTCGAGGACAGGTTGGAAGTCCCCTTTTCCCCCCCAAAAAAAGTCAGAATTCTGAAGTGTCAGGACATAAATGGGACATTTGTACTGTGTCTCCTTTCTACCAAAGGCCGTGAATGTCTCCCATGGGAAAAAAAAATGGGATTTTTCTCTCTCTTGTTTTCAGTGAAGTCTGTTTATTTATTTTCCCAAATCCCCACTTCAAAAATAAGGAAAACGGGATCCTGGAAGGAAAACACACCTGAGGTTGTTTGGAAAACTCCCAAGGAGCCATTTGTCTGCTTCCCTGCAGGGATCAAAACCGGATTCAAACCAGATTCTATTTGGTGGGGAAAACTACCCGATCTGTGATCTCTCGTTGTTTTCTTACAGACGTTTTATGACCCAACTAGAGAACGTCATCAATGCTGGAAAGGAAGGAGGGGTTGTGGAGAGGAGGAGGAGGAGGAGGAGGAGGACTGTGGGGTCCTTGGTGTTCTCTGAGCTTGGTAGTTTTCTTCCAGACATTTCATTACCAAACTAGGGAATCTCATCAGAGCTAGAAGGGAGAGAGGTTTGGTCTCTGTTTATATATGAAACATTTGCAAGAAAACCAAAGAGCACCAAGTATCCCTCAGTTCCTCCTCCTCCTCCTCCTCCTCCTCCTCCTCCTCCTCCTCCTCCTCCTCCTCCTCCTCTTCTTCCAATCCTCCTCCCTTCCAGCACTGATGAGGTTCCCTAGTTGGGTCATGAAATATCTGCAAGAAAACCACCAAGCTGAGAGAGCACCAAGGACCCTGAAGTCCTCCTCCTCCTCCTCCTCCTCCTCCTCCTCC
>NW_020769536.1:13691-29827 GCF_900518735.1 Pseudonaja textilis | reverse complement strand
ATGGCAAGGAAGGAAAAAAAAAATCCCCCCCGGCATGGTCTTGTAAGGGGGGGAAGTCCGTTCTGCCAACCTTCAGAAAACAAGTCCCAAAATCGGTGGGTTAGGGCAAGAGTTGGCAACCTGTGGCTCTGGAGCCGGATGCGGCTCTTTCAGGGCCCTCAGTGGCGGCTCCCTGCCGGCTGATCCCACCATTGGCTGGCCCCTCCCCGCCCCGTCACTCCTCGCCTGATCGGAGAAGGGTGATGGCGGGGGGGGGGGGAGACTCACTCCATGTTCCACAGCAGGAGGCGGGAGTGAGTGACGTCGAGTTGGCCACGCCCACCCAGGTTTTGAGGCTCCCGGTGTGAGAAACGGGTCCAAATGGCTCTTTTGAGTGTTTAAGGTTGCAGACCCCTACATTAGGGGGTGACTTTGGAGCACGTGGCAGGCAGAAGCGTCCCAGGAATAGCTCTGCGCGGCGCGTGGGGTGAAGTTTGTTCCTTCCTCCCCATTGTCACTCCACCCTCCCCGGGGCAGTAACTGCCAGGGCGAAGGAGGCTTGGGTGGGGTGCCGGGCACAGCCCAACGATGCCGCGGCTTTCGGGGTGGTTTTTTAAGCCCTTAAGAAGCTTCAGTGATGAGGACAATGAAAGGTTTGGAGAGGGAACCAGGCCGGGGGTGGAGAAGGAAGCCTGCCTGGTCTTGAGAGCAGGATTTTAGCTCCCAGGGATGTGGACGATGGTCCAGGCAAGGCTTGGGAGCAGCATGTCTCAATTGGGGGCATTTTAAGATGGGGGGACTTCAACTCCCAGAATTCCCCAGCTAGCATGGATTGCATTTCAGCTATTATAGTTACCCAGATTGCATTCAACTCCCAGAATTCCCCAGGTAACGTCAGCGGATTTCAACTCCCAGAATTCCTAGCAAGCATGGATTGCACTTCAGCTACTACAATTCTCCAGACTGTATTTATATACTTCAACTCCCAGAATTCCCCAGGTAACATCAGCAGATTTCAACTCCCAGAATTCTTAGTTAACATGGATTGCACTTCAGCTACTACAATTCTCCAGACTGTATTTATATACTCCAGCTCCCAGAATTCCCCAGCCAGCACGCATGGACTTCAACTCCCAGAATTCTCCAGTGAACATCGGTGGACTTCAACTCCCCAAATTCCCCAGCCACCACACGTAAACCAACTTCCAGAATTCCCCAGACGGCACGAATAGACTTCAACTCCCAGAATTCCTTAGCCAGCATGTTGGCAATGGGTTTTCCACAGCATGGGAATTCTGGGAGTTGAAGTCCACCCGTCTTAAAAGTTGAGAAATCCTGTTCCGGACAGCCTGACAGCCTGGTGGAAAACAGAAACCAAAGAGAGCGGTGATTTCTCTGAGAATGTTTCCACTTTGCAAACCGTAGGCCCTGGTTTCCAAAATGGCTGCCTCCTCGAACCCGGGGCCACACCTGGACGATGTGCCAGATGCTGCATTTCTCTGCAGGGGGGGGCGGGGGGCAAACCTTGAGCAATCTGGTTTGATTTTTCCCCGGCATGGCACCGCCTGGCATCAAGTCGCTCCTGTTTTCAAGAGGGAGGGGGAAGCCGTCTTTTAATTCTTGGGAGTCAGCATCGGTTCTGCATACATTTGCATGTCTGAAAGGTCTCAAAAACGCAAGATCCTTGTTTCTCAAGGAAGCCAGTTTAACATTCTGGCGTTTAAAACCTGCCAAGGCTGCGCAATGTTCCTGCTGCCGCGTTTTTACGGCAGACCGTCACAAAACGAGAAACCCGTTCTGGATTCGGGTCCTGGTTACGGTACCTTACACACACGCGCGCACACACACACACACACCCTCAAAAGTAAAAATTAAAAAAATAACACCAGTTAATGAGTTTAGCTCTAGGCATTTTTCTAAGGTGTGGTGGCTGTGCTGCAAAAATTAACCGGCTTTCGCGGGAGAATGGCAAAATCTGGCTTTATTGCACTAGGAAATATTTTTAAAAAAACCAACCTTGGAAAAATCAGCACTGGGGACCCCATGACTCAATTTACGACGGAGATGCTTCCCCTGACATTTAAAAGCGTCTCCCCGGTGACTTTATAATGTGATTTAGGAAATTTGTCAGCTTCTGAAACAAGAGGATCACGATCGCCGAATTCCTCCTCGTCTGTTTGCAAAGTCAGGTACAGTCCTCGAACTTACGACTGCCATTCATCCCAAAACGTCTGTTGCTAAGCGAGACGTTTGTTAAATGGAAGCCTGCCCTGTTTTACAACTGTTCGTGCCACATTTGTTAAGTGAATCGCTGCAGGCGTTATATCGGTCATTCCGTTGTTAAGTAAATCATTGCAGTTGATATGTTAGTAACCCAGTTGTTAAGCGAATTGGGCTTCCCCCCATTTAGCTGGTCACAAAAGGGGACACTGCGACTATCATAAAGACTAAACAGCTGCCAAGCATCTGAGTTTTGATTGTGTGACCACGGGGACGTGGCAACGGCCGTAAGTGTGAAAAAACAGGAGTAAATTGCTTTTTTCATTGTCGTTGTAACTTTGAACAGTCACTAAATGATCAGTCATAAGTCGAGGACTATCTGTAGTCCAGCTTAGAATTCCCAGCCAAGAATTCAGCGGCTTAGCTTCAGGTGCCCCAATACAGGGAGTCCTTGACATACAACAGTTCGCTTAGTGATTGTTTGAAGTGACTTATAATAGTTTTTCACACTTATGACCATTGCAGCGTCCCTGTGGCTCACATTTATGATGGTTGCAGTCTCCCAGGGCTACACTAACCCCCCCCTTTTTTGTTCCTAACTTAATGACTGCAAGGATTCACTTAACAACAGCAATGAGAAAGTATCTCCCTTAGCTATAGAAATTTGGGGCTCAATTGCAGTCATAAGTCGAGAACTACCTAGTGACGAATAGCTCCAGTGGTGGGATTGGAGTAACTTAACAATGGGTTCTCTGGCTGGGTAGGCATGCTGATTGGTCATGTGATTGGGTGGGTGACGTCATCACACCCAGCCCCGCCTCCCAGCCACTCGCCTCAAAAGCAGAGGTAGGACACAGCATGGCTGGCCCCGCCCCCACCTGTTTTTCGGCCTGTTTTTCAGGAAGTTTTCAGGCCATTTTCCAGGGTGTTTTTCAGGCCATTTTGGGCCTTTTGGGGGCCATTTTCAGGATGTTTTCTGCGGTGGTTTTGGGGCTGTTTTTTTGGGGGGGCATTTGGTGTGCCATTTTCAGGGCATTTTTGGTCCATTTTCAGGATGTTTTCAGGATGTTTTTTGGAAAGTTTTCAGGCCATTTTCCGGGGTGATTTTCAGGCTGTTTTGGGGCAATTTGGGGGGTATTTTTCAGGGGTGTTTTGGGGCCATTTTCAGGCCATTTTTCAGGCCGCTTTCTAGGGTGTTTTTTGAGCCATTTCTGGCCCCTTTTCAGGGTGTTTTCCAGGGTGTTTTGGGGGACATTTTTGGGCTGTTTTGGGGCAGTTTTTGGACTGTTTTGGGGCGGTTTTCATGCTATTTTTCAGGCCATTTTCTGAGGTATTTGGGGGCCATTTCTAGGCCATTTTCAAGCTGTTTTATGGGGTGTTTGGGGGCCATTTCCAGGGTATTTGGGGAGCCATTTTGGGCCTTTTTCAGGCCATTTTTCAGGCTGTTTTATGGGGTGTTTTTTTCAAGCTGTTTTCAGGCCATTTTCAGGCTGTTTTGTAGGGTGTTTTGGGGCCATTTTGAAGGCATTTTTCCAGCTGTTTTTTGTGGCGGCATTTTCTGCACTGTTTTCAAGCCATTTGGGGCCATTTTCAGGCTGTTTTCAGACTGTTTGGGGGGGGGAGTTTTCAGGGTGTTTTCTGGGGTATTTTCAGGTCATTTCCAGGCCATTTTCCAGGGTGTTCGGGGGCCATTTTGGGAACATTTCTCGACCATTTACAGGCTGTTTTCTGGGCAGTTTTGGCCAAAATGGGCCAAAAAAATGACTCCCCAAAAAACAGACCGAAAAATGAGCAAGGGCAGAGCCAGCCCATGGTGGAATCTGCTGGTTTGCTGAACTGTGCAGAATCTTAACTACCAGTTCGCTTGAACCAGTGTGAACCGGCAGCATCCCACCTCTGACTAGCTCCATTACAGACTTCCCAAGTGGTTTGTGGGAAATAATCCGGAGACTGAGGATACTACACAGCTTTCCAAAAGTCACAAATGCAACTTCATGGGAAAATGCACATAACCAGGGAACGCACCACCCACATCTGTTGCCAAATTTCTGGACAAAGAAACACCTTGGCGTTTCAACACATTTCTCAGGAATTACAAGTGATACGTTTGCCCATGCTCTCCTAAAACCTCGATTGGCTTCTCTTCAGCTTCTCCGTTTTATTTTTAATTTACTTCTTTAGAAGCCAATTCTGCATCTGTAGAATTTGCACCCTCAAAATGCTTCCAGAGCGATAGAAATGGACAGCCTTGCCTGCAGAACGGTGCGTTTTGCACTTCGGAAGGGGCCATCCGCCCTTTGAAATGGCTTGGATTTGAAATCATTTAGAGTGCCCTGACGTTGTCTGGCAGGAATAGCCCACGCCCCAAAAGATAGGCTTAAGATCCAGAAGGATCCTTCCAGCCAGAGGGGGTTGGACTAGATGACCTGCAAGGTCCCTTCCAACCCTGTTAATCTGTAATCAGACTTCTCTCTAACAAAATGAAATTCAATGGTGAGGAAAGTAAGGCTCTACATTTAGGCAAGAAAAATCAAATGTGTATACAATCACTTAAGTGTGAGCCAGGAATGTGCGGCAGCTGCCAAAAAAGCCAATGCAATCCTGGGCTGCATTAACAGAGGGATAGAATCAAGACCACGTGAAGTGTTAGTACCTCTTTATAAGGCCTTGCTAAGACCCCAGAATTCCCAAGTCAGCCATGCCTGTTTTATTTTTCCTCTTATCTCCTAGAGTGGAGAGATCGCAGAGGAAGGGATTACAAGAGAGTAAGCAAACCAGAATGGGGATATATATATATCGTGTGAAGCGTTCATACTCTTTTATAATGCCTTGATAAGGCCACGCTCGGAACCCTGCATCCAGTTTTGGTCACCACGATATAAAAATAGATTTTTGAGACTCTGGAAAGAGTGCAGAGAAGACCAACAAAGAGGACTAGGGGACTGGAGGTTAAAACATACAAAGAACAGTTACAGGAACTGGGTATGTCTAGTTTGATGAAAAGAAGGATTGGGGTGACATGATAGCATCTTCCAGTGGGGTTGCCGCAAAGAAGAGCGGGTCAACTTATTTTCCAGAGCACAAGAAGCAACGGACGGAAACGATTTAAGGAGAGAAACAACCTTGGAATTGCGGAGGAATTTCCTGACAGTGAGGACAATTAATCGGTGGAACAAGTTGTAGGTGGTCCAACACTGGGGGCTTTCAAGAAAAGACTGGGTTTCCATTTAATTGGGGATGGTATAAGGCTTTTTGACTGAGCAGGGGGTTGGGCTAGATGACCTCCAAAGTCCCTTCCAACTTTTTTATTCCATTAATTTATCAGTGGAACAGAAGTTGTGTATGCTCCAACACTGGAGGTTTTTAAGAAGAGCCTGGGCACCTATTTGTCTAGAATGGGATAGGGTCTCCTGCTTGAGCAGGGGGTTGGACTAGAAGACCTTTGAGGTCCCTTCCAACTCTATTATTCTTTTTCTGTTCCTCAGTCTGGTGTCCTTCAATCACCCCCAGTGATTATTTCCTTCTTCCTGTGGCTGATGGGCCTCAAAAGAAAATACCGACAGAGGTGCGCCCCATTATTATATTAAATTGGAGATATCCTGGAGGATTTCTGGGGTGGCGAGACCTTTCGGATTCGTGGAAAGCTTTGGGAATATCAACGCACCCAAATGTAGGGCATGGCTGGGTGGGGGGAGTCAGAGAGCTGAGCTCAACTCTGCTCATCCATTGAGCTAACTAATGACCCATAGCTCTTACTCGTTGTTCGGAGCAGTTTGCACTGAGATTATGCGCTTCCGTGGAGACTTTACGATCACATATTACCCTCAGGATCCCTGAACGTTTGGCGACCCCGAAGGGACGTTTCTCACTGTAGACATACAAAGGCACACATAAAAAAAAAAAATCAATCTTCAACCAGACCTGGACTGACTTCACAGCTGTTTACTCAGGATTTACTCAACGGCCAGAGATTCTTGTGGGTGAGCAGAGACGCACCTGCTGAGTTAATACCACGAGGCCCAAAGACCAATACACATATCCCCATGTTACAGAGATATTTGTCAGAAGGGTGTGTCGAAGGCAGCACCTACCCAGGGCTTTAAGGAATTTACTGTCCTGCTCGAGCAGGGGGGCTGGAGTAGATGACCTCCAAGGCCCCTTCCAACTCTTGTTATTCTATGATATTATTCTATGATATGCTATGAATTTGCAGGTTATCTAGCCGGCTAATTACACCCCTCTTATTTTATTTTTAAGAGCACACCTGGAATACCGCATCCAGTTTCTTTTTGGTCGCTGCTTTGTAAAAAAAAAACGATGTTGAGACTCTAGAAAAAGTGCAGAGAAGAGCAACCAAGATGATGAAGGGACTGGAGACCAAAACATACGATGAATTTCCTGACAGCGGGGACAATTAACCAGTGGAACTGCCCGCCACCAGAAGTTGTGGGTGCTTCAATCACTGGAGGGCTTTTAAGAAGAGATTGGACAGCCACTTGTTTGAAATGCTGTAGGGGGGGTTGGACTAGAAGACCTCCAAGGTCCTTTCCACTCCTCTGATTCTAAGATTCTTCCTTCCTTCCCTTTTTTCTTTCTCTTTCTTTCCTTCTCTCTCTTTTTCTTTTCTTTCCTTCCCTTCTCTTCCTTCCTTCCCTTCCCCCTCTCTCTTTTCTTTTCTTTCCTTCTCTTCCTTCCTCCCTTTCTCTTTCTTCCTTTCTTTCCTTTTCTTCCTTTTTTCTTCCCTTCCCTTCCTTCCATCTCTCCCTTCTTTATTTCTTTCTCTCACTCTCTTTCCTTATCTCTTTTCTTTCCTTCTCTTCCTCCCTCCCTCCCTTCCTTTCTCTCTCTCCTTTCTTTTTTTCTCTTTTTTCTTTCCCTTCCTTCCTTCCCTCTCTCTCCCTTTCTTCCTCTTTCTTTCTTTCTTTTTCATCCATCCATCCATTCTTCTCTCCCAAGAGTGTTTTCTTTTTTTCAAAGGGCAACTGGACTTTCTGGTTTTTTCCCTGAAGAGCTTTCGCTTCTCCTGCAAGAAGCTTCTTCAGTGATGGACCAGATCTGAAGGATTTATACTCCTTGCAGATTTCTGAAATGTCTTCAAAGAAAAACCAGGAAGTCCAGTTTTTTCTGAGGGCGGGCGGGGTGGGTGGGAGGCACTTTTGGTACCGTGATGTTTAAACCACCCAGGATTTCAAAGCTTAAGTCGGTTGTGGGAATGCTGTCCCCTACATGCGCAGAAACACCTGCACACCGCAGCACCTAAGTGGTCCCTTTTTTTTAACCTGGCGCAAGAGAAGAGCCTCTTCTCTTGAAATGTGCGCATCGATGTGGCCGGCCTATTTTCCCCCTTTTTTCTATCCAAAGCTTGACAAAGCAGCCGTGCACACACAAATCCCCTTTTAACGCTAAAGGCATCCAAACCATTCCTGACCTGATTCATAACAGCCCATCAGCCACAACCATCCTCCCTCAAAACTTCCTCTTTGCTCAATAGGTGACACAGATTAAGAGAATTGGAAGGGATCTCGTAGGCAGGGGTGGGAACGAGCCGGTTCAGGCCGGTTCAGCCGATCTGGTTATTAAATTTGCATCGGGTTCGCTGAACCGGTATATGCCCACCCAGTGACCGGGCAGCGAACTGGTCGCTGGGATGTTTGAATCCCACCCCTGTGACCATACACCCCTCGTAAGGTCATCTAGTCCAACCACGAGGGTGGGCTGCTACTGGTTCACAGCGGTTCAGGTGAAGCATTTTCTCAAAGAACTGGCTGTTCAACTGGTTGCAGCTCACCACCGAGTCCAACCACCCCCAGTCTGTGTGTGTGTGTGTGTGTGTGTGTGCGTTGTATTTATGCTCACAATTGGGCAGTGGGTTGGACTAGATGATGACCTACAAGGTCCCTTCTGACTCTGATTATCTGTTATCTGTCATCGTTCAAACAGGAAGTGACTTTGATTCGTAAGTCCTGCACTTCCAACCGTTCATTTATCAACCCAGTAAATAGTGACTTTAGCTCGTTTCTCACACTTGCAACCATCCTGACATCCCTACAGTCACAAAACCAAACTCTGAGTGCTTCCGAACTCCAGGGAGTCCTCGAATTACAACCGTTGGTTTAGTGATGGTTCAAAGAGGTAATGGCACCTAGCAAAGGGACTTAGGACCGTTTTTTGTTTCACGCTTAGTTTCCGCATGGCCACATGATCAAAATTCAGATCCTTGGCAACTGACTCATCGTTACGACGGTCACAACATCCTGGGGCTCACGCGATTTCCCCTTTTGCAACCTTCTCACAAGCAAAGCCAATAGCGGGATTCACTTAACAACCACGTTACTCATTTAACAACGGCAGTGATTCATTTAACAACAGAGGCAAGAAAGGTTGTAAAATGAGGCAAAACTCACTGAACAACTGTCTCCCTTAGCAACAGGGCTCAATGGTGGTCATATATTGAGGACTGCCTGCAGTATGTATTTAACGATGGTTACCCCATCCCAAGGTTACCTGACTGCCATTTTACAACCTTCCCAGCCGACTTCTACCAAATTCGCTTAACAACCATATGATTCCCTTAAGGACCATGTGATTCACTTCACTTTGGCCAAAAAAAAAAAAGGCATAAAATCAAAGTGGTCTCTGTTCCCAACCACCTTGTAAGCAATGAAAATTATGCTTGTCCAATCAGGGACTACTTTCACCATCATCCTGGGCCTCCCTTTCTCCAACCAAGCCAGGTGCTCTGGAAAAGCCAAACCGGAAAGCTTTAAAAGACAAATTAAAGCGTTTGTTTTTCCTTCGGCCGGATGCTCTTAATTCAGAATTTAAGTTCAGAAGGAAGATTTTCCCCTTAAGCTGTGGCTTAACCTGAGGTAGGAGGAAAACCAGTTTTGGAATCTAGCTGATGATTAGATTAGGTTACATTAGATTAACAAGAGTTGGAAAGGACCTTGTAGGTCATCTAATCCAACCCCCCCCCCCGCCAAAGCAGGAGACCCTACGCTATTTTTGACGGAGGGCAGTCCAGTCGCTTCTTGAAAGCTTCCAGGGATGAAGATCCCACAATTTCTGAAGGCAACTTCTGTTCTATGGGTTGATTGTTCTCCCTGTCAGAAAGTTCCTCCTTATTTCCAGGTTGAATCTCTCCTTGTTCAGTTTCCATCAATTATTCCTTCTCTGGTGCTTTAGAAAATAGCTTGACCCCCTTCCTCCTCTCTGGGGCAGCCCCTCAAATATTGGAAGGCTGCTCTCCTGTCTCCCCTGGTCCTTCTCTTCCCTAGACCAGCCAGGCCCAGTTCCTGCAACCGTTCATCGTATGTTTCATCCTCCAGTCCCCTCATCATCCTGGTTGCTCTTCTCTGCACTCTTTCTAGAGTCTCAACAATCTTTTCTTTACAGCGTGGTGACCAAAACTGGATGCAGTACTCCAGGTGTGGCCTTACTCAGGCTTTACCAAGTGGTATTAGTCCCTCCCTTGATCTGTATTGTATCCCTCTGTTAATGCAATTTAGAATTGCATTGACTTTTTTGGCTGGCTCATATTGATTTAACTTAAGATGGCTTTTTTTCTCATCCAACATGTAAACTCCTACTTTTTAATATTGAGCTGTTGATATATATCATTGTTGTTTTTCTTGCAGGTGTATCCTGTGGCCAAAACTCACCCCAAGCCTCGAGATGAGCCCAGTAAGCTTATCCCCACCTTCAATTTAAACAAGAGAAGACCGACGTAAAAGTGCTTTTCTGTGAGGAAAACCCGCCAGGGGTTGGGCTGATACCGGTTCGCCCCGGTTCAGGCGGACCGGTAGCAAATTTTATCGTTAAATCGCACCTCTGGCTGGTCCTGCCCAACCCCGCGCTTCCCCTCCTCGCAGGAATCTCCTTGTGGCCTGTTTTGGATGCCAGGTAAACTACAGGGCCCCCACGGCCCCCACGGCTTGGAGAGG
The DNA here is from genome assembly GCF_900518735.1 of Pseudonaja textilis. Next base: position 19,685 of record NW_020769536.1, on the reverse strand, counting down.
GCAGAAAATGGGCTTTTTGGAGGTTCTGTAAGGCGGGAAACGGGCCCATTTCCAGCCTCCGGAGGGCCACCAGAACCCAGGGGAGGCCGTTTTCGCCTTCCTGGAGGCTCAAAGAAAGCCTCCGGAGTCCAGCGATGGGTCCAGGATGCAGGAGGCCGACTAGGCCACACCCACCCAGCAACCTGGCAAAGAACCGGTTGCTGAAATTTTTGAGAGAAAAAAAGGGTGGGGGAAGCTCTTGAATGCAAAATAAGAGTCGGGTGGGTTTGAGAAATCCGAGGGAGGGGAAGGGGCTTAAGGATCTCTCTGTCTCCCCTTGCCCACTTTTCTTTTCCACACAATAGATGATGATTGACCACTTGGGTTAGAGAATGGAGAGGTAATTGGACCAAGGAAAAGAGAACCTGGCAAGCCAATTTGCCTGGTAAAGCCACAAACCGGCCAGGTGGCTGATTGCCAGCCAAGTAAAGAAATCGTGCAATTTATCCGAAATGCCCATGGGGGGAGGGGGGGTGGGGGAGGGGAAAAAAAATAAAAGAATGCACCATTTCCCAGTTTCCCCAGTTTGCTTGCTGGGGTGGGCGCCCGCCTGAAAGGGTTTTCTCTCTTCGCCTGGGGGGGGTCTGTATCCCGCCCCCTTCCCTTGAAAACACGACAAGACCCCACAGTTGGGGGGCAAGAGGCCGCCCCCATCCTGAATTTTGTAGGAAAGATATCCGGGCACCTATTAACCCCCCCAAAATGTATTTAAATTTCAATATTTATTTTTGGAACCGAAACAAAACACGGACGAACGAGTCACGGGGCGGGGATACATACAATACAACGAAGAAGAAAAAAATAAATCCAGGCGCACAGGTAGTCCTCGACTTGTGACCGCAATGGAGGCCCGCATTTCCATGACTAAGCGAGACGTTTGTTCAATGAGTTTCTCCCCATTTTACTATCTTTCTGGACCGCCACTGTGAAGCGAATTGTTAAGTTGACAACCTGGTCGTTGAAGTGAATTCAGTTTCCCTCGTGGGCTTCAGTTGGATTCACTTAACGACCGTATTGCTCAATTAACAAATGCAGTAATTCACTTAACAGCTGTGGCGAGAAATATCGTAAAATGGGCCAAGTGTGAAAATCGGTCCTAAATTATTTTTTTCCAGTGCCTTTACAGTCACTAAATGAACTGTTGTAAATTGAGGACTTCACTCCTTGGAAGGTCACAAAAGGGGATCATGTGATTCGTGCAAACCGTCATATAGGGGAGTCAGTTGTTAAGTGAGTGTTGCCCCATTTTACCAGCTTTCTTGCCTCCGTTGTGAAGCAACCGTCGTATCTATGAGTCAGTTGGCCAGGCATCTGAATTTTGATCGTGTGCCTATGGGGGAGGCTGCGGCTGTCGTAAAAGCGAAAAACAACCGTAAGTCATTTTGGGGGGGTTGTAACTTTGTAAACTTTGAAAAGTCACTAAATGAGCTGCTGTAATTTGAGGACTACCGGTATTATGGAGATTAAAAATATGTTAAAAGTCCCTCCCAAAATATAACCAGCCCCCCACTTGCAATCATTCATTCAGTGACCATCTGAAATTACAGCATCACTGAAAAAAGGCACTTGCAACCCGTCTTCGCACTTATGACCGTCATATATCCTCTCAGGGCCAAGTCATGATAATTCAAGTGTTTGGCAACAAGGATGTCTTTACGATGGTCGTAACCTCCTGAGGGCACGTAATCGTCACTTGCAAGCTCCCAAGCCAGTTTCCAACAAACCGAGTTAATGGTGAAAGCCAGATTTGCTTAATGACCGCATGATTCACTTAACAATGGCAAGAATTCACTTATTTACCATGGCTGACCAAGTCATAAATTCGGAGGCAACTCCCTTGACCATCCTGGCCTCTATCACAGTCGCAAAGTGAGGAGCTTCATCCCTGGAAGCTTCCAAGAAAAGACTGGACTTTTATCTGTCAAAAATGGTGCTTGGGCGGGGGTTGGACTAGATGACCTACAAGGTCCCTTCCAACCAGTGGTGGGATTAAAATAATTTAACAATCCACTCTCTGCCCTAATGATTTTTTTCCAACAACCAGTTCACCAAACTGCTCAGAAAGTTAACAACCGGTTCTCCAGAACCGGCTGCGAACTGGCTGAATCCCACCACTGCTTCCAACTCTGTTAATCTATATCTGTATCTGACTACCTATATCTAAAGCTTCCTAGAATTCACCAAAATTTTATAGGGCTTCCTGCCTGAGCAAGGGGGTTGGACTAGAAGACCTCTAAGGTCCCTTCCAACTCTGTTATTTTGTTAGCATCTGTAGTGATTTGGTATTTGGGTGCAAAAAAAAGAAAGGTCCGAAAAATGAAATAGATTTCATTTAACAACCATCTTGCTTAACCACGGAAATTCCGCTCTCATTTGTGGCCGTAAGTCAAGAATCACCCGTATCTCTAGGAAATTCTCCTCTAAAGAATGTCAGGTCTGCAAGGAAATATCCAGGCTCACTCGGCAATTAAAAGCTCCAATTAACCAAAACAAGATAGAAAAATCCATTTAAAACCCACCGATCGCAACTTACAATTAACTCAAGATTTAACCTCGCCCTGAAAATCTCTCAGCCGGATCGCTTGTTCTTCTCGTTGTTGTTGTTGGTTTTTTTTTACAACCTTTCTGAAAATGGAGATAATATTCTACTCTACAGCATATTCCAAGATGCATAAATACAGGAAAGAAAGGTTATTTTTTTTGAAAACATAAAATTAAACTGATATTCCCTTAACTGAGGCTTTTTCGTGAGACGAGAAATTCCTTTTTTAATAAAAAAATAAAGGAATGTAACGCAACATCACAATCTTTACATATTTCCAGTGGTGGGATTCAAATAATTCAACAACCGGTTCTCTGCCCCTCATGATTTCTTCCGACAACCAGTTCAATCAAACTGCTCGGAAAGTTAACAACCGGGTCTCTCCAACCACTACGAACCAGCTGAATATTTTCCTTTCGTTGTTGGACTTTTCTAAACAGACATGGATTTTATAACCCAAGCGAGGCAGTTCCAGGAGGGCAAAAAACCAGATCCTAACAGATTCCTCGACTTCATTTAGCGACCATTTGAAGTCACGGCAGCACTCCAGAAAGCGACTTTTGATCGTTTTTCACAGATGCAGCGTCCATCCCCTTATGACCAGACTTGTGTTTATGACAGTTGCGATGTCGGCTGGGTAGGGTGTTCAAATTCCTACACCACCGCCACCCCATACAGGTAGTCCTCAACTTACAACCTGTTCATTTAGTGACTGTTTGAAGTTACAACAGCACGGGGGGAGAAGAGCCTTCGGATCATGGACACGTGATCCAAATTGAGATTCTCGGCCATTGATTCATAGTTATGACAGTCGCAGCATGCTGGGGAGAGGGGGAAATCACATCATTCCCTTTTGAGGCCCTTTGACCCACAAGCTGGATTCACTTAAGGACCGCATTCCTCAATTAACAACGGCAGCAATTCACTTAACTGGGGCGAGGAAGATCGTAAAATGGGGCCAAGTGTGAAAATCGGTCATAAGATAATATATTTTTCCCCCAGTGGCATGGTAGCTCCCCACGGCCACTAAATGAATTGTCGTAAGTCAAGGACTACCTACCTGTTTAGCTGGATTAGCCTTTCAATTGATATCAGGATGGGTAGGTAAAGTTTTACGCAGCGTTTTCCCACCCAGTGTTTAGATCCAAAATATTCAGTGAAATTCAGTTGGCTGCGTTTGATGTCGAGCGCTTCCAAGTGTCAGTGTGATTTTTGTGTGTCCATTGAGCTATTTTTCTTGGAAGTGATGTAGATTCTTGGCGACGGCTGCTTTGGCCAGGATAATTTTTGACAATAAATAGGACAACGCTCGGGGCGAAAATGAGATCAGAAGCTCTTCTTAAGTCCACCTCTGCTTGGTCAGCAGAAAAAAAAAAGTCCTGAATCTCCTTCTCTGGGGTCTAGAAATGGACACCTGGATGAGGGTTCAAACATCTGGATTGGTCTTGGGTTCACAATCCCAACAGCCTGGGGAAAAATGGGCATTGTAGTCCAAGAATCTGGAAAGTGTCTAATTGGGAGGAAGAGTCTGACTGCTTTCTTACTTCAGGTAAGTCACAGTTTCTCAAAATTGGCCACTTTAAGATAGGTGGACTTCAACTCCCAGAATTCCCCAGCCTGCCAAATAGGGTAACTTTCTTAATAGATGGTGGGTACGCAATAAGCGTAATGTATCTTGACTTCAGCAAAATGGGGGAAAAAAAAGAGCCGGCTGGGGAATTCTGGGAGTTGAAGTCCACAAGTCTTAAATCAGGGCTCTCCAACTTTGGGCCCTTTAAAATAGGTGGACTTCAACTCCCAGAATTCCCCAGACAGACAGCCATGCAGGGTAACTTTCTTAATAGAAGGTGGGTATGCAGTAAGCGTAATAGATCTTGACTTCAGCAAAGGGGCGGGGGGGAGACCCAGCTGGGGAATTCTGGGAGTTGGAGTCCACTTCTGTCATAGTTGCTGGCTGCTGGGGGATTCTGGCATCAAAATTCAGATGCTTGGCAACTGACTTGTACTTATGACGGTCACAGTGTACCCCAGGATCAGCATCCCACAGCATCCCCTTTTGCTACCTCCTGACAAGCAAAGTCAATGGGGAAGCCAGATTTGCTTAACAACCCTTTTATTATCATCTGCTGATTCACTTAACAACTGCGTCAAGAAAGGTCGTAACACGGAGCAAAACTCCCTTAACAAACTGTCTCGCTTAGAGAGAGATTTATTTGCTTGGCAAATGGCACCTACTTACGATGGTTGCAGCATCCCAGGTTCGTCTACAGGTAGTCCTTGACTTACACCCAACATTGAGCCCCCCCCCACATTTCCGCCGTTAAGCAAGGCATCCATTTTGTGACCTTCCTTGCCACCAATTGTTCAGTGGCTCCAATCTGTACCCTGGTCGTTAAGGGAATCAATGGCTTCCCCATCGACTTGGCTTGTGGGAAGGTCGCCCAATTTTTTTGTTACAGAGGTCGTTGTCATTAAAAGCGAGGTGGGGGGTTTTTTTTGGGTGGGGGGGACACCAAATCTGTCGGTGTGAATAAAACAAGGAAATTCAGAAGAAGGCGGATCGTTTTATACCGAATAATATCACTGTACAATCGTTCATGCTATGCAAAATATGAAAAATATTGGAGCGGGGAAAACCCCCTTTTTTCCGTAGATCGTTTATGGCCTCTTGGCAAGAGAGAGCAGAAAAAGAAAAAAAAAATATTATAGATTTTTGTAAAAACCAGGACAGCCTTTATAAGAAGAGAAGAACGAAGCTTTCTAAAAAGGCTTTTAAATATACTTATATATATATATATATTTATATATACAAGAGAGATGCCTCGTGGGGTTTTTTCTTTCTTTTGTGCGTGGAGGAGCGAGAGGACGATCATGTTTGAAACGGGCAGAAAAGTTGCTTTTTAAAAGCTGGCTGATGACGGGACAGGATGATGGGTTTACAGGCACTTGCAGCTGGATCTGTCTTCGGGTATCACCTGTGAGCAGATGTGCCCCACCTGAAGCCCATTAGGAGGGTTGTCCGCCAGCTTTCCAAGAGAAAGAGAGAGAGAGAGAGAGAGAGAGACCCTCGTATTACGAGCTTTTAAAAGCTCTTTTATTAAAAAAAAAATATGGAAAGCTGAATTGAGCAAAAAACGGGAGGAACGAAGAGTTATTACAAAATATTTTATTTCTCTCTCACCCACGCTTTTTCTTTCTTTCTCTCCCTTTTTTTCTCTTTCTCTCTCTCTCCCACTTTCTCTTTCTTTCCCCCTTTCTTTCTCTTTCCCTCTTTTTCTCTTTCTCTCTTTCTCCCTCCCCTTTTTCTTTCTCTCCCTCCCATTCTTTCTTTCTCCCTTTTTCCCTCTCTCCCCCTTTTTCTCTTTCTCTCTCTCTCCCCCTTTCTCTTTCTCTCCCCCTTTCTTTCTCTTTCC
>NW_020769536.1:0-11959 GCF_900518735.1 Pseudonaja textilis | reverse complement strand
CCTTCCCATCTTTCTTTTCCTTTTCTTTCTTTTTTCTTTCCTTCCTTTCTCTCCTTTCTCTTATTCTTTCTTTTTCCTTCCTTTTTTTCCTTCCTTCCTTCCTTCCTTCCTTCCCTCCCTCCCTCTCTCTCTCAGATATATATATATCCAGCAAAATGAAATGCATTGGAGAGGAAGGTAAGATTTTATTCTTCCTTCCTACCTTCCTTTCTTTTCTCTCGTTTTTCTTTCTTCTTCCTTCCTTCTTTCTGTACTTTCTCTTCTTTCTCTATTTCTTTTATTCTTTTTTCCTTTCTTACTTTCCTTCCTTTTCTTTTTCTCTCTTTCTTTTTCTTCATCTTCCTCCCTTTTCTTCTCCTTTCCATCTCTCCTTTCTTTCTCTTTCTTTCCTTCTTTTTCCCTTTCTTCTTCCTTCCGTATTTCTTTCCTTCCTTCATTTTCCTCCTTCTTTTATTCTTTTTCTTTCTCTCTCTCTCTTTTCTTCCTTCCTTTTCTTCTCCTTTCCTTTCTTCCTTCCTTCCTTTTCTTCTTCCTTCCTTCCTTCTTTCTTCCCTTCTCTCCCTCCCTCTCTTTTTCTTTCTTTCTTTCTCCCCTTCCCTCCCCTTCTCCCTCCCCTCCCCCCTCCTTCTCTCCAACACCCCAGAAGATAGATTCAATCAAGACCCAGAAGGATTCTCAACAGACTTGAACACTGGGCCCTAGCTAACAAAATGAAATTCGGTGGTGAGACAAAAGGCAGAGTTTTACGTTTAGGCAAGAAAAAACAAGTGTATACAGATTAGGTGAAACTTTGCTCGATAGTAGTAACTGTGAGACGAATCTTGGAGTCCTAGTAGACAAACCACTTAAGTGTGAGTCAGGAGTGTGTAGCGGCTGCCAAAAAAGCCAATGCAATCCCAGGTTGCAGTAACAGAGGGATAGAATCAAGATTCACGTGAAGTGTTAGTACCTCTTTATAATCTCTTGATAAGACCCCAGGATTCCCAAGTCAGCCATGCCTGTTTTATTTTTCCTCCTATCTCCTAGAGTGGAGAGATCGCAGAGGAAAGGATTACAAGAGAGTAAGCAAACCAGAATGGGGATATATATATATATATCGTGTGAAGCGTTCATACTCTTTTATAATGCCTTGATAAGGCCACGCTTGGAACCCTCCATCCAGTTTTGGTCACCACGATATAAAAATAGTTTTTTGAGACTCTAGAAAGAGTGCAGAGAAGAGCAACTAAAATGATTAGGGAACTGGAGGCCAAAATAAAACGAAGAACGGCTGCAGGAATTGGGTATGTCTAGTTTGATGCAAAGAAGGAATAGTGGGGACATGATAGCAGTCCCCCAATATTTGAGGGAGTGCCCCAAAGAAGAGGGGGTCAAGCTATTTTTCAAGTTACTAGAAGGCAGGACACAAAGCAACGGATGGAAGCTAGTCAAAGAGAGAAGCAATTAGAACTAAGGAGAAACTTGCAAACCGTGAGAACGAATTAACCAGTGGAGCACCTTGCCACCAGAAGTTCTGGGTGCTCCAACACCAGAGGTTTTCAAGAAGAGATTGGACAACATTTGTCCAGAATGGTGTAGGGTGTTTCCTGCTTGAGCAAGGGGTTGGACTAGAAGACCTCCAAGGTACCTTCCAACTCGTTCTGATCAAATTGTCTCCAAAACTCAGGAAGCCGAGACGGAAAAAGGTGGGACGTGTGTGTTTGTGCAAATTTGTGTCTCTTTTCAAGCTGGAGTGAACTGGGGAGTTTCTCCCCACTGGGAACTATCGGGAATTTTACACAGCGGGGCAAAAACAAAAAATTACAACCGTCTTTGTGTCTTTGTGTAAATCGCTCGTATTTTTCGGATCGGTTGCCTGCTTTGCAAATTAGGCCTGTCGAGGAAGTCAGCCTTGTTGTTTTTGTGTGTGTATGTGTGTGTGTGTGTGTGTGTGTTGAAAAAAAAATCAATTTGTAATAAACTCGGTGGGTGGTAAATTTTAACCTGTGATTAAAATGTTAATCGATTAATCACGTTTGTTTCGGTGCACGCCGGAGCCGGCAAGAAAGAACCAAGGGGATTTTGCAAATATGGCACCCGTTGTGGAGAGGCCCAAGAAAGTTGTCGTTACACATCACCTTCGAAGTTGTCATCCCCTGTCCCCCCAAACCTCTCCGGAGCAGCACCACCGGATGTGGATGATGGGAGTTGTAGTCTGCAGTGCTGCCCATGGAGCACTAAAAATTGGAGCACTAAAAATTGGAGCAGTAATCCTATTTTTCCCCCCCTCAAACTTGACGATTATAAAAGGGGTGAACTTCAACTCCCAGAAGTCACTTAAGCGGCGCCTCGCTTAGCAGCGGAAAGTTGGGCCTCAGCTACAGTTGTAAGACAAGGACTAGCTGTTTTCTGTTCCTTCTGTTCGCCACTCGCTGCAGAAGAACGCTTCTTATTATTTGCAATTCTTTTTTTCCTTTTTTCTTTGCAAGTTTTGCAAGTTGGCCTCCTCAGCCTGACCTCAACTAAGACAAAAAGCCCAGCTAACTGGAAAACCCTAACAAAACGATACCTATTTCCTTCCCATTCCACAAATTTAAAGGGGGAAAAATTTCATCCCAGGGCAAAAGATCTCTCTTTTTTCCATTGTGCTATGAAGGGGAGAAAAAACTGTTTTTAGAAGCCAACCATTTCTTCCTGCAAAGACTTTGGAAAGGATCCGAAAACCCTTGTGGCTTTTCTTCTGCCTTTGAGAGGAAGATTATAGCATGAAATAATGAGAGGTCTTGTGGAGACCCGCAAAGATCCTCCAATCTGACCTCTCCCGACCACCGGGGCAGGTTCTGTCACACCCAGACCCTGCCGAGGAGATGAAGTGCCAGGGGACAGGTGAAGGGGGACAGACAACCCACCGTCAGGAAAAAAAATGACAGTTGGCTACAAGCCAAGCTGAAGAAAAAGTTAAGGGCACAAAGTAATTGTGTTGAAATTGGTGGGTTTGGTGTGGGTGAAAGCCACAACTTTCCTGCCTCTTTGGAGAGAGAGAGAGAGAGGGGGGTGGGGAGAGAGAGAGAGAGAGAGAAAGAAGGAAGGAAGGAAGGAAGGAAGGAAGGAAGGAAGGAAGGAAGGAAGGAAGGAAGGAAGGAAGGAGAGAGAGAGAGAGACAGAGAGAGAGAGAGGAGGGAGGGAGGGAGAGAAAAAGTGGAAGGGAGGAAGAGGGAGGGAGAGAGAGAGAAAGACAGAGGAAGGAAGGAAGGAAGGAAGGAAGGAAGGAAGGAAGGTAGGTAGATAGACGATGGATGATATAGAGATAAGATAGATGATAAAAGATAGAACATAGATTATTGATTGAGATAGATAGAGATAGATAGATGATGGATTGATGATAGATAGATACAGATGATAGATGATAGAAGATAGATAATGGATGATAGACAGAGATAGAGATGATATGGATAGATAGAGATAGATAAACAGATAGATATTTAAGCCTAAAGAAGAAAAGAGAATGGAAAAAGGACAGCAGAAACAGAGAAAACTGATGGCACTGATTGAAACATACAGGCAGTCCTTGACTTACGACGGTTCATTTAGTAACCGAAGTTGCAACGGCACTGAAAAGAGCGACTTATGACCGTTTTTCACACTTACGACCGTTGCAACATCCCCATGGTCACATGATCAAAATTCGGACACTTGGCAACCAACTCATATTTATGACGGTCACAGTGTCCCAGGGGTCCCCCGCGATCCCCTTTGGCAACCTTTGGACAAGCAGTGAGGAATCCAGATTCACTTAATGACCGCATAACTAAACGAAACAACTGCAGGAATTCCCTTTAACAACCCTGGCAAGACAGGTCATAAAATGGGGGTCCCCAAACTCACTTAACAACCATCTCACTTAGCGACAGAAATGTGGGGCTCCATTGTGGTTGTCGAGGACCACCTGTCGAGAGAAGTCTATAGGACTAGTGCAAGCCATATTTCTAAGTAGTCCTCGACTTACAACCGTTCCTTTAGCGACCGGAGTTCCAACGGCACTGAAAAAAGGGACTTACACCCCACTGTTCATACTTACGATGTTGGCAGCCTCCCCAGAGTCACACGGTCCAAATTTCAGACGCCTTGACTTGAACTCACAGTTACGACGCTCGTAGCGCCCTGGAGGTCAACGTTCTGGGCAACCTCCCGACCGGCCAAGTCAACAGGGGAAGCCGGATTCACTTCACGACAAGGGACTCACTTAGTAACCATGCACAAAAAAAATAGGTGGTAAAATCGGGGCCCGAACAACCATCGCACTTAGCAACGGAAATGTGGAAGCTCGATTGTGGTCGTAAGCCAAGCGACAAAAAACATTCTTATGCCTGCTTTAGCAGTTGCCATAATAATTTTAAAAAAGGCAGGGGGGGAGAGAAAGAGAACTGGAAGAGCAGTGCAGCAGTTTGAAAGTGAAAGTACATTCCAACTCTTTATCTTTAAAAGATTGTGACTAAACTACCAGAGCTTTTTAATTTTTAATTGGAGAACGTGAATGATGACACCCACCAGGCTGTGAACGTGCTCAATTGGAGAATCTGATTTATCACGCCCCGGGGGGGGGGGGAGAAAACAGGGTCACAGGTGACTGTAAATTACATATGCCAGAGTTGGCTTCATCAAGGTTAATGCCAACATGTTGCTCCTAATAAATATTTTGGATTATTGTGTTTTTTTTTGAAGACCGGCTCAAGGCTCATGATGAGGGCAATTGCTGGAATCCTGACACTGAGAACCATCCCTACGGACAATGTCTACAGAACTGGTGCCATCTAATTCGGGTCATATTTTATTTTCCGTGCATGCATGAATTTCCATTTTTGTGGGGGGATTTGCAAATTTTCCTGATTTTTTTCATTTTTTATTTTTACACTTATCCAACATTGCCGACTCTGGAAAGAAACAGCACGTTGTGTAACTATGAATTTCACTGCATGCATATTTGCTCGGGAGGGTTTACACACCCCTCAAGAGGTGGGATTCACACATACGCCGGAGCTGGGTAGCAAAGGGCGGGTGGGGGGTAGGGGGAAAGGAGAAAGAACGATATATTCTCCGCAGCAGCGCAGGAGATAAAAGACAAAACACCTTAGACACCTCGACATCTGTTTGCCGAGGAATGATAGGTGAACGTCAAGAGGAAGGAAATGTTTTCGCGCCTAGGCAAGTGTGGCTCGCTCTTCGCTGTTGGGTTGTGAATTTGCTGCTGTGTCATTTGCTCACTCAGGACAGATGTGAAGGATCTGGTCCTTGGAAGCTCTTTGGGAGGCATCAAAAAAAGCAGATGGTGATTTTGGAACATTGTCTTCGTGTAGACCAGCAGTCTCCAAACTTCAAGGTGGAACATCACCTTGAGAAGATGTTTTTGTGTAGACAAAAGTTCTCCAAACGTCGAGGTGGAACATCATCTACAGAACTTGTTTTCATGTAGCCCAGGGCTCTCCAAACTCGGCAATTTTAAGACTTGTGGACTTCAACTCCCAGAATTCCTCAGCCAGCACGATGAATTCCGGAAGTTGATGTCTACAAGTCTTAAAGTTGCCAAGTTTGGAGACTCCTGACATAGACCGTCATATCTCAAACTCGGCAATGTTGGTGGACTTTTCAGCTCCCAGAACTTTGAAGTCCACCCACCTTAACGTCACCAAGTTTGAGAAACAGTGATCTACATGAAGATAATGGAGGTGTCCACAGAGAAGAAATCCAGGTGATGGTTGCAACCAGGACTTCATAACAACCATCTCAAGTTTCTTTCAGGAGGTCACTTCTAAGGACTCCAGAAACATCTTTGGAAAAACACCAGGTTCTTGAGAAGATCGTCTGGAGAATGTATGGATGAACATCTTGGATTCTTCAAGAAGAAGGCCAGAACAAACATCTTCAGAAGACCAACACTTAAACCTCAAAACTTCTCAGGTGTCTTGTTCAAAGTCAAAGACTTGGCTGACCTTTTGGGTCAGTGATTTCCTTTAGGCCGGAAGAAAGATCCTCCCCAAAAAACAATTTTCAAATTTTAGGGGTGTGTGTGTTGGTGTAGTCCTCGACTTAGGACCTCAATTGAGCCCAACATTTCTGCTGCTAAGCGAGACGGTGAAGTGAGTTTTGCCCGATTTGATGATATTTCTCGCCTCCGTCGTTAAGGGAAGCCCTGCAGTTGTTAAGTCAGTAACACGATCGTTAAAGTGAATCCGACTTCCCTGTTCAACTCGGCTAGTCAGAAGGTCGCAAAAGGGGATCGCGCAACCCCGGGGGTGGGGCGGGGGCCGCGACCGTCATAAATACAAATGAGATACCAAGCGCCTGAAGTTTTACGTGACCCCAGGGATGGAATATTGCAACCGTCGTAAGTGAAAAACTGCCGTTTTTCCAGCACTGTGGTGACTTTGGATGAGTCACGCAAGGGGCTGTTGTAAATCGAGGACTTACCTGGCCATAAAACAGAAAGGCTCTTTTCGGTCTCTACCGGGGGTGGGATTAAAAAATCCCAGCGATCAGTTTGCTGCCCATTTCCTGACTACCGGAACTTCTGGCTCGACCCGTTGTTTTTTTTTGGCACGGACCCTACACTTACCTGCATCCAAAACGGGTCAGTCCTTGGAGGGAAGGGATGAGGTAGGTGGGGCCAGCCGGTCAGTTCAAATACCGGTTCAGTGAACCAGATGGAGATTTAACAGCCGGTTCACCCAAACTGGTCTGAACCGGCTGAATCCCTACGAATGGGATGCAGCCAAGAAAGCTGGAAACCGACAGGACCGAAAGAGACAGGATAACGAAAGTGCGAGGCACTACAATTTTTAACACACCCCTGTTTCAAATTGTGCTGCAGACAAGCTTTCTATGTCACACAATGACAAGAGGTTTGCAAAACAGCGGCCCAAGACGTAAACCAAGCGTTGCCATCCAACGGGCGTTTTCCAAAATGTTATTCAGTAAAGCAATACTATAAAATTTCATGCAGTATTTATTCAGTAAAGCAATAGAGAAAACTCTAGAAAGTTTTCCATGCAGCCGGTCCTCGACTTACGACAACAACCGAGACCAAAATTTTCACTGCAGCTCTTGAACAAGTTGCGCCTGATTTTAAAACCTTTTCGGCTCTGGGGATGAATCGCTGTAGTTGTTAAGTGAACTGCATGGTCGTTAAGCGAATCTGGTTGCGCCCCTCCCATCGAATGGCCTGTTGGAAACTGGCTGGAGAGGTCACCACAGGTGATCATGTGACACTACGACCATTGTAAAAGATATGCCGGTTGCTAAACGTTCCAATTTTGATCACACCATGGTCGTAAGTGCGAGGACCAATCCCAGGGAACTTTTTTTCAGGCTCATTGTGACTTTGAAGGAGGGGTGCAGTGGCCTAGAGGTAGAGCCCTCGCCTCATAGTCAGGAGGCTGTGAGTTCGATCCTAGGTAGAGGCAGATATTTCTCTCTCTGGTCACAATGAGAATATATCTCCCTAACAAAACTCCGCACTGGCAACAGGAAGGGCATCCGGCCAGCAAAACACTCTGCTAGCTCCATTCAGTTGGCCAGATTCCATTCCATTTCGTTAAAAGGAGATGATTGTGACTTTGAATAGTTGCTAAGTGAATGTTTTTAAATGGAGGACTGTCTGTCAGATTATTAGACAGTCCTCAAATTACAACAGTTCATTTAGTGATGTCTCAAGTTACAAGGACACTGTAAAAACTGCTGTAGGACCATTTTTCACACTTGTGACCATCGCACCATGCCTGTGGTTATGGGATCAAAATTCAGACACTTGGCAACTGATTCATATTTACGGTCACATTATCTCCTTTTGTGACCTTCCAACGAGTCAGTGGCGAAGCCGGATTCACTTAACAACCATGTCGCTAACTTAACAACTGCAGTGATTCCCTTGACAACTGTTGTCAAACGGGACAAAACTCGCTTAACAACCATCTCGCTTAGCAACAAACATTTTGGCCATAAGTCAAAGACTACCTCTAGTTCATTTAAATCATGGTTCTTTCAAGGATTGCTCTTCACACCCATTGTTACACGACCAGACGTACGAGAGATTTAATTCTCTTCTTTTTGACCGATAAATCTAGATTTAAGTCCCCCTTTCCAGAATCCAGAGCTAAAACTTTGCAAACAAATCCTCATTTTGACTTTATTTTGCTGAAAGTGAGACATTAAAAGAGAATTAAGCCAGACTAACTTCCCTTGACCCCGACGTAAACCAGAACAAGCACCCGTCAACCAGAACAGAGATCCTTTTCGCTTCGTACCCGATTCCAAATTCAGAGTACAAACGAGGGTTATTCTAGTGTGAATTAATCCCGATCGAAATACTGAAAAGTCGATAAAGATAGAAGAGGGATTCTGGGTCAGGAGAGCGTCTGTCTATTTTTATTTTTTTAAAAAAGTCAAGATGGCATCCCTGTTTGTGCAACCAAATCTCTGCCCTATTTTTTCATGCGCATGGCACAGGTGCAACGCATGAGGCACGGGGGGCCAGTCTTCCCTTGCACAATCAGAGCTGCCATCTTCACTGGTTTCTGATGTGGCTGGGAGATAGTTAATATTTGGAACCTTTTTTGGGAAGTAGGCACATTCGTGGCCAGTAAGATCGGGATGTACCAGCCTCCAAAGGACAGTATTGCCACATGCCACAACATGTGAAGATGTGAAGGACGCTCGCATGTAGATTTCGGGTCACCCAGCAAAACACACCCTCAAAAAAATTGCGGCAGATTTTGTTTTTAATCCTGAATATTTATGGTGGGTTTATTTTAACACAAAATTATTTGTGGCAGGCTTTTTTCAACGCAAAATATTTGTGGTGGATTTTTTTTTTTTAACACAAAATATTTGTGGCAGACTTTTTAAACATGAAATATTGGTGGCAGACTTCCTGAACACAAAATAATTGGCAGACTTTTTTAACACGAAATATTTGTGGCAGACTTCGCTTAACATGAAATTTGTGGCGGATTTTTTTTTTTTTACTATGAAATATTTGTGGTGGACTTTTTTAAATACGAGGTATTTGTGCTAGAGTTTTTTAACATGAAATATTTATGATAAAGTTCTTTTCATATGAAATATTTGTGGAAGACTTTTTTAACCCAAAATATTTGTGGCAGACTTCTTTTTAACCTGAAATAAAGATGGTGGACGTTTGTTTTTTTTTATATGAAATATTTGCGGTGGACTTTTTTTGAATCCAAAATATTTGTAATAGAGTTTTTTTAACACGAAATATTGGTGGCAGACCTTTTTGAACGCGGAATATTTGTGGCACACTTTTTTCAACATGAAATATTGGTGGCAGACCTTTTTGAACATGAAATATTTGTGGCAGACATTTTGAACATGAAATATTGGTGGCAGACTTTTTTGAACATGAAATATTTGTGGCAGACATTTTGAACACAAAATATTGGTGGCAGACTCTTTAAAACACGAAATATTTGTGGCACCAATTTTTTTTAATACCGTTCGAGCATTGGGCTGGGCTGCTCACCAATTCCTGTTCAAATCCCAGGTCCCCCTTGGCAAATCTGATGTTTTTTATGCCACTTATTATGAAGGCAACCATCTCATTTTTGTGCTGAAAGACAAGCCCAACCACCCTGAATATCTAAGCCATCAACTCATGCGAGGGGAAACAACATCACACTGAGCTCACTCATCCTTACACACACACAGGGTTTTTGCCACATCACCACAACTGATTCCTCTTTTCTTTTTTTCCTTTTTTTTCCTTTCCACCATCTTGGGCGCGTGCCTCAGTGTCACCTTCTGCGCAGAAAGACGTTTTGCCTTTCCGATAGGGAGGTCAGCCAATTAATTGACTCATTA
Organism: Pseudonaja textilis; assembly: GCF_900518735.1. The sequence goes on along the minus strand of NW_020769536.1, from coordinate 2,107 downwards.
ACTTATCGCATTTAAATAAATCTCCATATTAGCGCGGGCTGGATTCATGGCCTTGTCAAAGAAAATAATGAGAGAACTTGCAACGGAATAATTAAAATCGAGGCGGGCAGGACAGGAAGTTCGTAGTATCGTTGTCTGGGAAAATCTTAGTTCCAACTTCTAGACCTTCTTCCACGGATTCAAACCCAAGCATATGTTGATCGATCTACTAAAGTCCTACTTCTCCAGCAGCGTGTACTTCTCACACCCCCTCCATCTTCCAACATGTCCAACACCCACACCCCAAAACACACAACAGGTGCCACCTGACTATTGCCACATGGCCGGAGAGCACAACCCAACTTGTAGATGTTCAGAATCTGCCTTCCCCCAACGTGGCATCTTGGAGAGATTAGAAAAAAGAAGAAATCTACAAGGTCCATCTTCCAGATGGTCCAACCCACACACCCCAAAACACACAACAGGTGCCACCTGGCTATTGCCACATCGCATCTTGTGAGAGAGAGAAAGCTGGAAGGAGAAGAATCGACCGGGTCCCACATCCCGGTTCTCGCTTCTCAACTTTTCCACAGACAAATTGGCCAGAGCTGAATTTGAATTCTCCTTTTCCCCTCCTGTTGTAGCAATCAAGGAGGGTGGAGGTAGACCTCAGAGGTGGGCTACAGCTCTTCCTCTTGGGCACCCCAATTTTAATTTCCCCTCACTTCTAAAACTTCCTCCCTTCCTTTAGGTGGCCCTTCAAGGGGCGAAGCGTTGACGTTTTTTTATGGATCACCCCAAGCAAGATGACACCCAAGACAGGAGGGGCAGCCTCGTGTACCCCATTACCAAGGGGCAATACCACCCCCCCTCAAGGGGTCCCCCATCCTTCTTCAGGTCTGTCCAATTTCCCCCCTTTGGCTTCAAGTCATGCTTCCTCCCTGGGCCCTCAACCCATTGTTCTCCCTCTGGTTTCCAAGATGGGGCAGGGTCTCTTCACCTCCCCATCCCCAAAAAACCTGAAACGGGAGAGATTCCCCCCCCCCCCCCCCGCTTTGGAAGAGAGGGTTAAAAGGAAGGAAAGAGAAGCAAAAATATCAGAATTCAGGCAGGAGCAAAACACACAGCGTGATTTAGGCAAATAGGACTCATTACTTCTAATATATATATTCCTGTTGCTAGGAAGCGTTGCCTTGCATAGCGACAGCGTGCAAATTGTAGCACTTATGAATCACAGGGTGGTTCTCTCTCTCTCTCTCTCTCTTTCTCTCCTTCTCTCCTCTAATGTGCAAGAGAGGTTTTTCTGACAGCCCCTCTCAAAGCTCGCATCTTCCCCTCTAAACCCCCCCCCCAATTCTTCTCCCTCGCTCTCCCCTCTTTCCCCCACCCCCACTTTCCACAGGGACCCTTCCCCGGAGGAAAAAAAAAATGACATCACCCCAAATTAACTCACTTCGGCCTCTCCCCTCCCTTTCTCTCTCTCAAAAGTGTGCAAGGGAGGACTTGAGTTTTAGAAGTTGTTGGGGGATTATTGGAGCCACAATTGTTAACAGATGAGGAGTCAGGCCGGACTCCCGGGGAGTGTGTAAGAGTGTGTGTGTGTGTGTAAGAGAGAGAGAGAAGTGTCCAGGATTATCCAGAGTTAGAGTGTGACTGGCAGGCATGAAAACGGGTTGAAAAACCAGGAAGGAGAACGAAAGAAAGTTCTCTTTTGGTATCCTAACCCCCCCCCCCTCAACCCCATCCTGCACAAAGACACACACACAGGCACAAACACACACACTCCTTTTTCAAGGCAAGAAGTTACACTTAATCCGGTTCCAATCCACTTTCAAAGGCTTTACAGAGATCAACTCTGCCCTGAATGGGAAGAGGGAAGGAGGTACAGAGAGAGAGAGAGAGAGAGAGAGAGAGAGAGAGAAAACTGGATTGTGTCGGATTTCACAATTTTAATTCGTGCAAGAATGCAAGGAGAGGAGGAGAACCACACATACACCCCCACCACACACACACACACACACACACACATCATCATCACAATGGCCACACGCTCTAGGTAAGTGCAAAATTGCAACCCAGACAGACCCAGCCCATCGCAAAAGTGGGAAGAACCAGCAGATACACACAC
>NW_020769535.1:427707-441472 GCF_900518735.1 Pseudonaja textilis | reverse complement strand
GACAAGACATCAGGATATAAACTGAGAGCATACAGAACTCCTTATTAGCACTGAGATGTTAGCTAGCTAGGGTAATGAAAGATCTGTGAGGAAACAAGTAAGCTCAGAGAGCACCAATCACCCCTCAATAATATGGAATGCCCAGATAAAAAAATATCCTTGATTTTCTTTCCAGATGTGGAAGATTGTTTTGAATGTTCAAAATTATCCAAATAAATTATCAAAATATTCAAAATTATAAAAATAAAGAAAAGAAAAGATGTATCGTGAAACTTCTGGTTTTTCTAACTTTTGAAGGAACCTTAGGAATTGGTTTAGCCTCATCAGCTCTTTGTTTCTTCTTCTTGACATCATGGGTTCTTGGAACATTTATTAAGTACAGGAATACACCTATTGTCAAAGCCAACAACCAGTCCCTAACCTATACCCTCCTTGTCTCTCTTCTGCTCTGTTTTCTTTCCTCTTTCTTCTTCCTTGGCCAGCCTGGCAAAGTCACTTGCCTTCTTCGACAATCAGTGTTTGGCGTCACTTTCTCAGTGGCCATTTCTAGTGTCTTGGCCAAAACCATCACCGTGGTTGTTGCCTTCATGGCCACTAAACCAGGATCTCAAATGAGGAGATGGGTGGGGAATAGATTGGCTTTTTGTACTGTCCTTTCCTGCTCTCTTTTCCAAGTGTGTCTTTGTATTCTTTGGTTGTCAACATCTCCTCCATTCCCTGAGTTGGACATTCACTTGGAGCTCCAAGAAATGATTTTACAATGCAATGAGGGGTCAGCTTCCTGCTTAGCTGTGGAGGTCTTTTCCATTTTGTCTTCCGGTGCTGTGCTACTGGGATGCATATTGTTGCCAAAGTGCTACATCATTTTTTTCAGATCTGACCTCAACCACAGTTAGCAAATCACAAAAAGAAAGTAGTTCATCATGTGATATTACTGGCTCAGAGAAATTGCCTAAAAAAGAAATAGAAAATGTGCTATCTGTAGAAAGAATACTGTATATAAAGTTATAGGAACAGTTGTTGTTTTTTTTGACAAAGAAGTATTTATGTATGATATTTATGATTATTAAGATTTATATTTGCACATTCCAAAAGAAATGCTCATGTTGCCGTGTTATCATAATTTTTCTAGATTCTTTTACCGTGTCCTTTCTTCTTTTTAATACATGCATTGAGTTTAATTTTGGTCATCTAGCTTTCTTGTTTCTTCTTATTATATTTCATTTCTTTTCTCAAAAGATGTCCAATGTTTACAGAGACATGTTCATCATTTTTATATTATCCATTCCTTTTTTAAAAATGTTTTTTATACATAAAATTTGAATACATCGTTTTGTCCGAATCTGTTCTTTACAAATAATAACAACCATAACTAATACTATAAAAATATTGTTCCATTTTCTAATAAGAATACTTATACTGTAATATCATATAATAATGTAATTATACACCATCTCTGTTTTTAATAACTACATTCATTGTTTTATTTTTCTAACTTCTACCCCTTGTCTTTAACCAGCTGTAGAATTTATTCCATATCAAGTAGTATTCTGAGTCTTCTTTTTTTTTCTTAAGGTTAATCTGTCTATCTCAGCACATTCTAAAATTTTCCTAATTACCTCCTCATCTGGCGGGGCATTCTCATTTTTCCAGAATTTTGCATAGGTAATTCTTACTGCTGTCACTGTAAATAAAATTAAATATGCAGCTCCTTTATCATAATCCTCTAGGATTATGCCCAGAAAATATACTTCTGGTTTCCAATCTATTGGAAACTACTGGTTTCCAATCTGCTTAATTATTTTTTTCCTGCCAGCTCTCTATTTTCTCCCAATATTCTTTTGCTTTGGTACAAGTCCACTTCATGTGGTAATAAATCCCTCAGATATGATTACATTTCCAGCATTTTTCAGACAAGTATTTTTGCCAATCTTGCCAGTGGTAGATGCCACTTATAAAACATTTTATATAAATTGTTAGATATTGTTAGATATTTACATACTCACCTCTGATTGGTTGGTCCTTGGTGGCGGGAATTTGAAGAGCTGTCAGTGGTTGTAGCTGCGAGCAGCCCTGCTGTAAAAGGAGCTGCCGTTGCTGCCATCTTCAGTTCTTCAATAGGAAAATAAACAAATTAAGCCAATCAGAGACTCCCACGTCTTCCCTCACCCACGATTTATCACTGGCAATGAAGGTGGGATCCTGAGACATGCAGGACCAGTGAGCACATGGCAGGTGAACTGACAAGAACTAAACAATTGCCGGAATCAGCACACTACCCACACTGTTCAATCTGAACTGAAGACTGGGAATTGTACATCAACCAATTCCACATGTTTTTTGGAAGGAGGCAACCTGATGAACATTTTGGAGCACAGGAAATAAGCCATATTCCTCACCCATTGTGGACTCACTATTTTCAAAATGGCCAAAGACCTCTCAGCACCCAACATCATGAAAACAATGGCATGGTCAGATTTAGAGAGAATTCTGAGGGCACACTACACACCACTGGTATCCTGCCTAATCAAGAGGCACAAAATCTGCCAGAGAGACCAGAAGGAAGGTGAGAGCATCAACGATTATATGACGAGCCTGAGCGATCCTGCCAGAGCATACAAATTTCTAAACGTGGATGAGGCGATGAGGGATCATTTAGTCCTGGAACTCAGAGACCTGACACTACAGAGCTGGCTCCTGACAAAGCCCACAATAACTCTAAAAGAGGCTATAGAAGAAGCATTGGTTGTGAAAGCATCACAGAAATCTATCGCAGCCACGAGGAAGATGAACAGGATGGCGCAGCCTGCACCTATGGAAACTGCCACCGTCTACCATGAGGACTTACAATCTGAGTCTGAATCAGATGACAACAAGGAAGTAAACCAACTCCATTCAGAAAGACATCCAAAAAACTGAGAAGGAAAGAGGAAGGACTTCTGGTGTGCAGGATGCAAAGAAAATCACCCCAGTTCAGAGTGCTGGTTCTGCAATGCTATCTGTCAATGATGCAAGGGGCATATTGTGAGGGCATGCCGGGCATCCAAACCCAAAAGCAGGAGGCAAGGCATGCTATCACGGAGCTGAGAAAACTAACCCAAGAGCCAATGGAGCCAATTCAGCTGGAGCTGATGGAATGATGAGCAGCCACAGCGAGGAGTGAAATGCATCAGACAGTGACAGTGGGCCATTCCAGCACATCGAACACTAGGAAGTCCACATCTAGTGAAAGTGAAGGAGCTTGGCAGGCAGAAGAGAGTTGGGAATAAAAAAGAAGTAAAGAGAATTTTGGAAATCTGAAGACCAGCACGGGGGAGGGGGGGGCAAGTAAAAAGACTCTATTATCACTAACATTTGGATTGAAGCTATTAAATCGGAGCCAGAAGCAGAATGGAGCTGTTCGGGGGAAAAGACAGAGTGATGTCATAGGTGGCATCCAGAACGCTGAAGTGGCTACAATGAAGTAACAGATCTAACTGTTTGAAGGGACACAATCTAATCTATAAACTCTGAGAAAATTGGGAACCAGTCCTAGCAGAGGAGACAGTTCCTTTCTCTATTTGAAGGAGATCAGAACAATTGATTTAAAGAACACTAAAATATAAGTAAAAGAGGAAGTATCTAAGTGAGTGGGAACATTGCTTACTGGCAGCTGTTACTCAGCAAATCTTCATTTGCCATTTCCGGTGTGCACGAAGTGGAAGCTTCCAAAGTGAAAAGCAGAAAAAAACCCTCTTGTTTTTGGAATTTTCTTCTTTCTTTTCCTCTACCCCTTTCTGTGTGTACATACTTATTAAAATAGCCTCTCTTCTTTCCTACTTGTTGATGGTATGCTATGTGGAAATATGCTTGCTTTTTTTCTTTGATCTCCTCTTGATAAATATGTACAATTAGTAAAGAAATATTAGAGTGTTAAAACATTGGATTAATTAATTTAGTTAATGTTAGGAATAACAAGGTTGCCTAACGTAGTTTGGGTAAAATAATATATATAAAATATGATTGTAAGTTTAAGTGTGTGTCACTTTAAACTGCAAAGCATGTAATTTTGGGTGCGGTTGTGAACCACCATAAGAGGGAGCAAGAGAACCTGATTGATTGCTGACGATTCCTGACTGGTTTGATGGATGAATGGTTTGTTAACTGCGTGTTTCCCCTACTGCTGAGTTGCTGGAGGAAGAGAGGAGTTTTGACTTCTTCATATCTCTACTGCAAGGAGATATATTACTGGACTGATATTTGTAAGTTTACTGACCTCTCTTTTTCGACACTGGAATTTGCAACTGAATAATCCCTGGACAGACTGAACTAGTGAATGATATATGGACTGTTTGACTATGCTAAAACTCTTACTGGAATAAACTATTTAACTAGCACTGTGTATCTGTTTTACTGAGTGTAAGCTACAAAAACGTTTATCTCACATATTTTGCCTGCCTGCCTGCCTGACGTGCAGATTCTGCTAGGGTGTATCCCTAACACTGGTTATAGGCCCAGCTGCACAGTCAGACTAACCAGGATATAACAGGCTTATATAAAGTGAGAGTTAGTGTAGTTACACAATACTGTAAACAGACAGCTGTGTTTTATTAATTATAGTTTAATCTCCAGAGAAAGATGGCACAAGTCAATTTACCAAGTTTGTCTCTAATATCCAAACTGGATGGAACAAACTATGTTTCATGGACTATGAAATGCAGCCTACTTCTACGTAGAGAAGGTTTGTGGGGTATAATTCAAAACCCAGCAGAGGTAGATGCTTGGGATCCGGAGGATGAAGTTGATGCCCAGAAAATACATGAATATAAACTGAAGAATGAGCAAGCTCTCTGTATAATAGGACTGACACTCTGTGACCAGCAGCTTGTCCATATTCGTGGAGAAAAAACAGCTGCTAAGTGTTGGGAGAATTTAAAGAAGATTTATGTTCGAGACAGTGTAGGAGCACATATAAATCTTACACGGAAGCTGTTCAGAACACATCTTCAAAAGAATGGAGACATGTTGACTCATATAAACACTATAAAGAGAATTTTTCAGGAACTGCATGAAAAAGAACTTATCTTCACTGAACTACATCAGGTTTATATAATTTTGTCTTCATTAGATGAGAGTTATGACGACTATGTAACTTCGCTGGAAGTACAGCCAAAAGATAACCTCACATTAACTGACATTACTGGCAGATTAATTGAAGAAGCCAGGAGAAGGCTTGAAAGGGATCAACTGAGAAGGGAACAACCACAAGAAGAGAAATTATCTTCGTCAGCCTACACAATTAGAAAATGTTTCAATTGTGGAAGAAAAGGACATTTGGCTAGATTCTGCAAGAAAGAAAAACACCACAATGTCAGCCAGAATGCAAAAAGGCATCAAAAGGATGAAAAATGCTTAGAGTTAGCCATGTATAGCAACCAAACTGTGAACAATAATAATTTTTGGGTTGTAGATAGTGGAGCATCGCACTGCATAACGAAAGATAAGAAAAGATATATTAAGATGTCCACGAGTTCACAGCAGATATCGTTAGCTAATGGCTGGAAAATTAAAGCAAAAGCTGAAGGTACTGCACATTGTTCTTGCATAAAAGAAAATGTAAAAATGTTATATGTACCACAACTTAAGTTTAATTTGCTTTCAGTTAGAGTTTTGATTAAACTAGGTTATGTAGTTACCTTTAGGGGAGAAAACTGCATAATAGAAAAGGAAGGTAAAAAAGTGACTGCAACTTTAAAAGGTGAATTGTATGTGTTAAGTGATAATCAGTTAGAGGTGGCTAACACAGTGTATAATAACGTTAAACCTCATGATGAATGCATACATTTGTTACACAGACGTTTAGGGCATATAAATTTTAAAATGCTCAAGCAAACAGTTGAACTGTCTAAAGGTATAAAACTGAAGCCTTGCAGTAAGTATTTGCACTGCAATGCTTGCAATCAAGAAAAAAAGCAAGGTAATACCAGCAAATAGAGTTAATGGATTTAAGACTAAAGAGCCTCTAGAGGTCGTATTTGCTGATATTATAGGTCCTAAAAAACCAAGTGTGGGAGATGCTCGTTATATATTAAGTATAATGGATCATTATTCTAGATATGGTTTCTGTTATTTAATGAAGAGTAAAACGGAAACATATCAGAATTTCTTTAATTGGTTGAAGTTTGCAGAAAGAAAAACTAAAAGGAAACTAGTAACTCTTGTAACTGATAATGGTACAGAATTTATAAATAATAAACTCAAAAATAGACTGAAGATGGCAGGTGTAGAACATAAAAAGTCTGCACCATATAGGCCACAACATAATTCCTTTATAGAAAGACGAGGCCAAACACTACAGGCAATGGCTTGTACTATGTTGTCGGATTCAGGATTACCTGAAAATTTGTGGGGAGAAGCAATAATGTGTGGTAATCATATATTGAATAATGTTGTTAACTCAACAACAGGTGAATTACCATTCACACGGTGGCATAGTAGAAAACCTGACCTAAGCTACATGCACACATTTGGAGCACCAGCATGGGTGCATATTCCTACACAACTGAGACATAAGGGCTAAAAGGTTATTTTTTGTAGGTTACGAATCTAACCATAAATCTTACAGGTTCTGGGAAAAAGGTACATCTAGAGTTTACTGTAGTGCTAGTGCACAATTCCTTGAACATGTAGGATGGGAAATACTGGAACAAGATTCGAATAAAGATGTAATCATAGAAACCTACAAAAGACCAAACCTACCATGTCAGTAATAAGAAAAATCCAATTTAAGAGGAAGTACTGGAAGAGCAAATAGGACCAGAACAGGAAGAAATAAGTGAATAGGAAGATATAGATAACCAGGAACAGGTAATACATGACAGTCCACCTGTAAGCCCTGTAATACCTAGACATTCAACACGTGAAACCAGACCACCTGACAGGTACCAAGCAAGTGTAGTTTGCCAAGTTAGTAAAGTTCCAACTACTGTGGAAGAACTTAAAATGTATCCTGCAAAGGATCAAGAGAATTGGCATAGAGCTATGGAAAAGGAACTGAATTCATTAAAACAGATAGAAGTCTATGAGAATGTTAAATTACCTCCAGGTGAAAAGTCCATTGGCTGCAAATGGATATTTAAATTAAAAACAAGTAAAAATGGGACTGTTACCCATAAGGCTAGGTTGGTAGCTGAAGGATTTAATCAAACTGCATGTGATTATGATGAAGTGTTTGCACCGAGTCTAAAAGCAACAACCTTGAGAGCAGCTTTAGTGTGGGCAGCTAAGAAAAACTATATCATAAATCATTTAGATGTAGAAACTGCTTATCTGCATGCACCATTGCAGCACACTATATACCTAAAGAAACCTGTAGGGATTAAGGATGATAAAACTAATAATGACTGTTGGAAGCTGAAAAAGAGTCTCTATGGATTAAAACAATCTGGTTACGAATGGAACCAATATATTGTTAAGGAGTTAAACAATATAAGGTTTAAAGCAGGTTTAGCTGATCCATGTTTATTTAAGAAAGAGACAAATTGAATAGTGTCATTATTATTGTTGTTTACAGATGATATTGCTTTAATTACAAAAACTAATAATGAAGCTACTGAAATAATATCATTATTAGGTAAGAGGATAAAATTAAAGCAATTAGGAGAGATAAAACAGTATTTAGGATTGACAATAAATAAAACCAAAGGTGGCTGTAAGATATCTCAAGAGGATAAGATTTATCAATTACTAAAAACATACAAGATGGAACTTTGTAATCCGGCAAAAACTCCAATGGGTAAGGAATTTGACCACACTGATGCTCAAAGTTCAAAATTCAATAAGACTATATATCAGTCGCTAATTGATAGTCTATCGTACATTAGTAATTGGTCAAGGCCAGATATTGCCTATAGCATTAATCAATTGGCTCAATTCAATGCTGAACCCGCTGAATGACACTGGCAATCGGCAAAACGTATCTTAAGATATCTTAAAAGGACAATGCACTATGCATTGTATTTGGAGCCAAAAGATGATTTGATTTTAAGTGCATATGCTGATGCAAGTTTTGCAACAGGCATAAACACTAGGAAATCAACTTCAGGAATGGTTATACTATTCGGCAAAGCATTGATTGGTTGGAGGTCAATTAGACAGCAACATATAAGTATGTCCACAATGGAAGCAGAATTTTCATGTCTGTCTTTATTATGTACTGATTTAATTCTGTATAAACAGTTATTATTGGATATGGGATTAACTGTTAAAGATTCCATTGTAGTGCATGAGGACAATCAAGCAGCCATACGGTTGGCTACAAATATTGCTGTAAAAACGAGATCTAAGCATACAGATCTTAGATATCTGAATGTAAGACAATCTGTAAAGAATGGTTTAATAAGACTGGAATATTGTATGACTGAACAAAATATTGCTGATCAATTTACAAAGGCCCAAGGTGCAGTGAAACACAAAGAAAATTGTGATGACTATGGGTTAAGGTTGTAAATAGATATATATATTATTATATTACCCAAAAGGGGAGAATGTTAGGAATAACAAGGTTACCTAACATAGTTTGGGTAAAATAATATATATAAACCATGATTGTAAATTTAAGTGTGTGTCACTTTAAACTGCAAAGCATGTAATTTTGGGTGCAGTTGTGAACCACCATAAGAGGGAGCAAGAGAACCTGATTGATTGCTGACGATTCCTGACTGGTTTGATGGATGGATGGTTTGTTAACTGCGTGTTTCCCCTACTGCTGAGTTGCTGGAGGAAGAGAGGAGTTTTGCCTTCTTCATATCTCTACTGCAAGGAGATATATTACTGGACTGATATTTGTAAGTTTACTGACCTCTCTTTTTCGACACTGGAATTTGCAACTGAATAATCCCTGGACGGACTGAACTAGTGAATGATATATGGACTGTTTGACTATGCTAAAACTCTTACTGGAATAAACTATTTAACTAGCACTGTGTATCTGTTTTACTGAGTGTAAGCTACAAAAACGTTTATCTCACATATTTTGCCTGCCTGCCTGCCTGACGTGCAGATTCTGCTAGGGTGTATCCCTAACAGTTAAGTTATTATTAATAGAAATTGTTATAATTTGAAGGGGAATATAGGGGAGATAGTAAGAATATTAAGCATTATTTATTTAACAATCTTAGAGCTCTCTAGACCAATATTATATTTCATTGTGTAGGTGTATCTGTGAATGTAATATATTGTGTAGTTAAGGTTACTTTATATTGAAGTTAAACTAGAGAAATATATATACACTTTACTAATTAGTTAAGAATATAGCTACTTAATAGATTGATAGATCCTGGTCAATTTTAGTTACAGAACTAAAAATATTGAATGCCAATTTGGAATAATATATTTAGCATTGTACAACAACAAAAACAAATTTTAAAGGAAATGACTACTACAACTACCACTGCTCTGAAATCTGGTAGGAAGGTTAATCCCACAATAATGACCACTTTGGCAACATCTTCACCTATGGCACAAAAAACAGTAGAGGAAACACTACCAACAGAGAAGTCAACTAGCATCTCAAATGCGAATATCCAAGCAATGTTCCTAACCTTACGGGATTCATTGACAAGATTGCAAGAAACAATGATTAAAAACCATAGTGAAACAAGGGCAGATATCAATGAATTGAAGGAAGAAATGGGGAAACTAAAGACAGAAATGAAAGCGGACATTTCCAAAGTGGAGGATAAAGTGGGGGTGTTGCAGCAGGCCTTGGAGAAAAATGAAGTTATAATAAAAGAAGTAGAGAAAAGAACCGAACGTACGGAAAGGGAATTAGAAAGGGTGGATGAAGATCTCAAAAGCATGAGCAAAGAAATGGAGGACTCCCTCATCCTCCTAGAAATGGACAAGGCAGCAACTTACCTAAGATTCCAAAATGTGGCAGAATCAAAAGAAGAAGACCTGGAATACTTGATGGGAGAAATACTGGCTGGTCTATTGAAGATGGATAAAGATGAAATTCAAAAAGAGTTTGATGAAGTCTACCGGGTTAATACGAACTATGCAAGATGCCACAAATGTTCCAGGGAAGTACACATACGATTCACTAGAAGATGTGTTCGAGACATGATATATAGAACCTCAAGAGATAAAACAATAACCTACAAAGATAAAGAAATTGTGATTCTTAAACAGATACCAAGGAGAATAAGGGAACAACGGCATGACTATAAATTTCTGGCAGCATATTTAAATCAAAAAAGAATTACATTTAAATGGCTTATTCCAGAAGGAATGTTAGTGTCGTGGAAAGAGAAGAAAATTAAAATAGACACTATGGAAAAAGCCCAAGATTTTTACGAACAGATGGTGGGTCCACAGGAGCAAAGTAATAGGGAGGAATTGGACACAAATATTCAAGAAGAATACGGTGGACATAAAAATAGAACTGGAACGGTAGGAAACCAAAAGAACATCTATCCACAACAAAAGACAGAAGGAACCACATTAACACAAGCACAAGAAGAGAGAGGAATTGTTACACGACAAAGAGCAAAACAAAACTAAATAGATGGGAGAAGAAAAAAATTACTATCAATAAACATAAATGGTTTAAATTCAACAATTAAGAGAAAAAGGATATTATCTAAATTAATCAAACATAATGCAGATATAACGTGCCTGCAAGAAACCCATATAAAGAAGAAGGATGAAAAATATTTAGAATGCCCGAAATTAGGAAAGTTATTTACCACACCAGCAGATGAGGAGAAAAAGAGGGGAATTGCAGTATATGTGAAAGAGGATTTGAAATCTGAGCTAATATGGTCGGACTTAGAAGGAAGGACTCTGGGTTTGCAGATCTGGATTAATGATATTCCAATTCTTTTAGTAGTAATATATGCCCCAAATGGAGACCAAAAAGAGTTCTTTAAACACCTATATAGAAAATTGGTTGAATTGCAAAAAAGAAATATCTGCATAGTAGGGGACTTCAACTCCATTGCTGATTTCCAAAATGATCACAGTAATGCCGGGAAGAATAAAAAGGGGAAGAGAGAACTCCCCAAGATTTGTAGGGAAATGTTGAAAGAGCTAAATCTGACAGATATATGGAGAAGATTACATCCTGAAAAAAGACAATGTACATTTTATTCAAATCCCCACCAAACATGGACACGGATCGATATGGCATGGATGAGTGGGGAAATAGCAAACGAGACAAAAGAAGTGGAAATTTTGCCTAATGAATGGGCTGATCATAATCCAATACAGGTAATATGGAAGGGCAGGGCAAAACCAAAGAAAAGATGGACCCTAAACACTCAATTAATAAGAGAGAAAGAATACATTAATAAATTAAAGGAGGAATTGAATTTTTTTATAAAAGAAAATGATAATGGAGAAACCACGAAACAAAATGTTTGGGATACGATGAAGGCAGTTATAAGAGGCATAACAATTTCTTATAACGCCAAGAGAAACAAGGAAAAATATTCCCAATAAAACAAATTACAACAAAGAATTAAGGACCTAGAAACCCTTCTACAAAATAACCCAAAAGAGAAAACTAACCCAAGAGCCAATGGAGCCAATTCAGCTGGAGCTGATGGAATGATGAGCAGCCACAGCGAGGAGTGAAACGCATCAGACAGTGACAGTGGGCCATTCCAGCACACCGAACACTAGGAAGTCCACGTCCATGTCACCACAGAAGGTAAGGAATGCCAGATGGAAGTGGATTCCGGATCTTACCTATCAATGGTATCCTGGAACACCATCAAAAGATTAAGCCCCAGGTGACCAAAGATCAGCTGAGCAAACAGAGAGTAATCCTGAAAGACTATCAAGGGAACCAAATTACCATCATTGGCATAGGGAAATTCCGAGTAACCTTCAAGAATTACTCAGGAGTCCTGCCATTAAGACTGGGACCGGCCAAGCCTGCTGGGGCTTGAGTGGTTTAAACCACTAGGGATTGAAGTCGCCAACATACACAGCATCACTGAAAGCGAATGAGAAGACAACCTAATGGAGGAGTTCCAGGACATCTTTGGTGAGAAAATGGACAAATACTTGAGGTCCCCTATTTCATTTAATCTAGACCCCACCATAGCCCCAATCAGACTCAAAGTGAGGCGGATCTTCTTCATGCTTAAACCTAAAATAGATGAGCAGCTTAACAAGCTCATCACCCAAGGGATACTAGAACCCATTGACCACGCAAAATGGGAAATACCTTTTGTTACACCAGGCAAGCCAGATGGATCCATGCACATCTGTGCTGACTATAAGGCCACCCTGAACTGTGCCCTACAACAGAGTGTATACCCCATCCCAGTGGTGCAGCACCTTTTACATTCCCTGGGGTGGGGGAAGGTTTTTCTCAAAACTCGATCTTGCATAAGCCTACCAGCAATTACCAGTAGACACTGAGACAGCGGAAGCCCAGACAATCATAACACACCAAGGGGCATTCAAATGTAAGTGACTACAATTTGGAGTCAGTGTTGCCTCGGGGCTTTTCCAGAGCCTCATGGAACACTTATTACAAGGGTTTAAAGAGGTGATGCCTTACTTTGATGATGTCCTCATATCAGCAGAGGACAAGGGATTATTACTAGAACATCTGAGGGAAGCCTTAAGCCAATTCAAAAAGGTGGGGATAAAAGTAAAAAAGGAGAAATGCCAACTAGCAGTCAACAAAGCAGAATTCCTGGGCTATCTGATAGACAGCGAAAGGATCCACCCCACAGACAATAAAATCAAGGCAATCAAAGAAGTCCCCAGGCCAACAAACAAAACTGATTTACAAGCCTTCCCAGGCCTTATTAACTTTTACAATATATTTATATCACAGAAGGCAACAGTGGCAGAGCCACTCCACAGACTCCTTGACAAGAAGGCAGCCTGGGCCTGGCAACCAAAAGAAGAAACAGCATTCCAAGGAATAAAAAATAATAATAATTACATAAGACTGCATACTAATCCAGTACAGCGAGCCATTACCATTAATATTAACCTGTGACGCATCACCATTTGGCGTCGGCATGATCATCAGCCACATATTACCAAATGGAAAAGAAGCCCCCATAGCCTTCTACTCAAAGACATTATCCAAACTGGAACAGAATTATAGCCAACTAGACAAAAAAGTATTAGCCACAGTCACCAGAATCAAGTGATTCCACAAATATAACTATGGAAGGAAGCTTACCCTAATCACTGACCACAAACCATTGGGAATCATTGCAGGAGACAGAGCCACACTGAACATCCTGTCACCCAGAATGACATGTTGGACAGAATTCCTGGCTGCCTATGACTACAACTTAATATACAGGCCCAGGAGGGACCTTGACCATGCCAATGCACTTAGTCGATGCCCCCTACCCAACCTGGAAGAGGACCCAGAACCAACCACAGCCACACTCATGATAGGGAGATTTGAGGAAGCACTGGCAACAGCAACTGACATTGTGAGAGCAATGGCTAAAGACAAAACTCTGGCATGAATTTTGAACTGGATAGGGAGAGGGTGGCCCAAGAAGGAGACAGCCAAAAACACTCAACCATTCAGGAACAGACAGATGGAACTATCAATAATGAAGGGGTGCATACTTTTGGGGGATCTGGTAATAATTCCTGAGAATTTAAGGGAGGATATAATGGAAATGTTGCACGCAGGGCACCTGGGAATAGTTATAATGAAATCCCTGGCAAGGAGTTATGTGTGTTGGCCAGGGATGGACAAAAAAATATAGATCTTGGTATCAACCTGCAAGGCCTG
>NW_020769535.1:392118-417707 GCF_900518735.1 Pseudonaja textilis | reverse complement strand
TGAGAAGTCTTCCAAGTGGATTTGGTCATCAAGCCTTTCTATAAAGGCTGAGCAGATTCCATTCTGTGATAGTAAGGGCTGCATTTTGCATAAGAATTTGTCTCCATTGTTGTTATCAACAGAAAATATCCCAATCCACGTCCACCTGAAATCTCAAAGCAGTTTGACAATCCCAATGTACTGATGGTGCTCTTTCGGGATCATGAAATAAAGTGAAGAGAGCTTACTGGTCTGAAATTCCTCTTGGGCTAATGAACCATATGTGAGCTAGAAGAAAATACAATAATTCTCTATTGAATCTTTAGATCAAATTTAATTGTCCTATCTTCTTATCATATAATCACATTTGAAACCTGTACATTCATCGCAGCCCCCTCCCCCCAAGGCTGTGCACGTTCTCCACTTCTCTTCTCCCTATATACCAATGACTGCATATCAAATGATCCATTTGTTAAAATACTGACATTTGCTGGTGACACAACAGTGATTGGTCTCATTCAAGACAATGACAAATCTGCATACATACAGGAGGTTATACACTTCATGGTGTAATTGGAATAATCTGGAACTGAACACACTCAAAACCATAGAAATGATGGTAGACTTTAGAAGAAGCCCTCCCATACTACCACCTCTTACAATACTAGACAACACAGTATCAACAGTAGAGACCTTCAAATTTATAGGTTCTACTATATCACATGACCTAAAATGGGCACCTAACATCAAAAATGTTAGGAAATGTATGGAAAAGTAGCAGGTTTGATAATAAATAAAGATAAAACAAGGATATTAACAAAGAACAAGTTAGCAAGATGAAAGAAAGAATTGGAGGAAGTTTTAGAAAGTTTTAGAAATTGGAGGAAGTTTTAGAAATAGGTCACAAATAAGGTTAAGTACTTAGGGATATATATTACACCAAGATGTAGTACATTGAAGGAGGACAATTACTTTAAACTCAAACAACAGATTGTGACAGACTTGACAAAATAGGAAAATTTACAATTATCGTTGATTGGGAGAATATCTACAATTAAGAAAAATGTATTGCCTAGAATTTTATACTTATTCCAGACAATTCCAATTTGATTAGAAAAAGAGTTTTTTGAAGATTTGAATAAAACTGTGTTGAAATATATTTGGCAGGGTAAGAAAGCGAGAATAAAACTTAAACTGTTACAAGATGCAAGAATAAGAGGAGGATTTGCTTTGCCCAGCTGGGAACTGTATTATCAGGTGACAAACCTGATGTAGGTAAAGGAATAGATAACATTAAGGAACAGTAGATTATTGACTTTAGAAAGGCATGACTTGCTGTTGGGATGGCATGTTTTCCTCTGGTATAAGGGAACTAAAACACAGGGGTATTTTAGAAGACGTTATATTCGAGAGGCATTGTTTTTAAATTGGGAGAAGATAAAAAAGCAATATTACTTAAAAATTCCATTATGGATATTGACCATTGAAGCTTTTTCTTATCCAATAATATATAAAAAAAGGAACAAACAGTTAGATATGGTGAGATATTGAATGAAAAGGGTGAACTTAAATCTATGCAAGCGTTGGAAGAACAAGGTATAAAAATGAATTGGTTTTCATATTTGCAAATACAATCTAGATTTGATAAAGATATTAAATTAGAAGGTATTTATGATAAGTTGACTGACTTAAATAAAATTTTGATAGGTGCTGATGAAAATGTAATTAAAAACTTTATGGACATCTACTAGAATTTAAATTGGAGGAGGAATAAGTTAAAGAAACGATGATTGCTTGGGGGAAAAATTTTGGATATGGGATAGATTTAGAGAAATGGCAGAAATTATGGTCTCAAAATTATAAAATGACAGTGTCAACTGCTTATAAAGAAAATTTGTATAGGATGTTTTACAGGTGGCATTTACCCCTGATGAGAATTGCGAAAATGTTTAAGAACAAATTGGATAAATATTGGAAATGTCATCAGATACCTGGTTCATATTACCATATTTGGTGGACGTGCTTCAACACTAAAAGATATTGGACTAAAATCCACACATGGTTGGAAAAAAATGATAAAACAACATATAGACTTTAAGCCAGAGATATTTTTATTGGGAATTATACCAGAAAAGTACAATAAAGAACCAAAATATTTGATTGTGAATGTTTTAACAGCAGCTAGTATTGTATTTGCTAAGAATTGGAAAAATGAAAAAATACCTATGCAAGAGGAAGTTATTAAGAAAATTATGGACTGTGCTGAAATGAGTAAATTGACATTTGAAATCATCCATGAATTGTGGTAACTGTCATAGATGTGGAACCCAAGAGTGATGTTAGGTAAGATCTGAGAGTCCTCATTGATCTTCTTCACAGCAAAGGGCAAGGCAAGGATATGCTGGTAGACTTTGATTATTATACTGAAAATGATTTAAATATCCCAGTTGAAAAAGGAAGTTAGCAAATTCTCATGCAGTGGCATCATTTCTATGTGAAATAACATTTGTTTCTCTGAGGAAAGTAGGAAAGTAATAGGTTTGCTAAAATACTGAATAATTTGTACACCGTTCAAATTTGCTTTTCCACAGTATTTACAAGATTTGCAAGAAATATCTGCTACAAGAAATAAAAAGGTGTTTTTAATGGAATTCCATTTAGTTTCTAACTTTCTCCCCAAAAATGGAGTATGAACAATTCCCGCATGTATCAATCATTTATTCTATGTATATTTTTTTCAGAGTGACAATACAGGTTTTAAAAAAGAATATTACCTTAAGCTTACTAAATGTTCTTCAAAAGAATTTTTGCACCAAAGTTTCATACATTATATGACAAATACTTCACAATGTAAAGAAAAATGTTCATTCTCCCATAACTAAAAACATTCGAAAGACAGATTTAGATTAAATGTAAAGCTTACTTTTATACTGAAAGCCTTTTACTCTCTTTAGCAATTTAGGGAAACAGATTAAGTCTAGAAAAAGAAATCCTTATTTTGGTTCTTCAGAAGAGGTTATATAAGGATGTTCCCTAAAATTATTTTGATAAATGTTGTAGCAATTGTGGGACACTATCCCACCAATGATGAGATCACCAGGTTGGTACCAGTCCTGTGGAACAAGGAAAGCATCACTTGCTGGGCAGCTCAGAGTCACTATTTTCTTCAACAGAAAAAATAGGAGGAACAATATCTTCACTCTTGAAAATGTCTTTGTCTTTTTCATCTTATTCTACAGGAAAGGTTGTACTATCCCAATAGCTAATGCCTTGATTAATTCAAGGTTTATATCTGAGAGTGGGCCTAATCAGAGAACCACTGTTGGTTATTTGAAGAGCCACAAGACTGCAAATATATTTCTTGAATAGTATCAGGATTTGAACAGATACTCTGGCAGAAGAGAACAGAGGGGGGAAATCTGTAGCAATGATTCTGAGACACAGCCATTATTATCCTTTTGCCAATATCCCTGGGGTTCAAGGTACATTGATTGTTGTTGAATTGAAATAGCCTTCTGTGCAGTCTTTGATGTTTCTGCCTAGTTAAGAAAATATGTTGATTGTTGTAGGAGATAATTACTTTGTTTTTGATAAAAAATAAATGTCTGGTGTTTAAATGCTTTTTGAATTGCACAATTGCTAATAAAATGTACAAGGGGGAAGTTGCGGTACAAGTAAGAATGCTTTTTTAAAAGTATGTTGTTGCTTTTTGCTATGAATGATAAATGCATAGTATTTATCTGCTTTTCATCTGCTTCCCTGTTCTAGACTAATTTTTTGAGTAGCTAAGTGCCAATGAAACAGGCAAATCTAGAGAGGAATTCCAATAGGGGAAGGAAGCCATCTTCTGTGATATCTATTCTTTTCAGAGAGTTTAATTGTGGACTCAAAACCTCAACTTCCAAGTAATTTATGCTGATGGATACTTGGAACATTTATTAAGTACAGGAATACATCTATTATCAAAGCCAACAACAGGTTCATAAACTACACCCTCCTTGTCTCTCTTCTGCTCTGTTTTCTCTCCTCTTTCTTCTTCCTCACCCAGCCTGGCAAAGTGACCTGCCTTCTCCAACAATCAGTGTTTGGCATCACTTTCTCAGTGGCCATTTCTAGTGTACTGGCCAAAACCATCACCATAGTTGTTGCCTTCATGGCTACTAAACCAGGATCTCAAATGAGGAAATGGGTGGGGAATAGATTGGCTTTTTGTACTGTTCTTTCCTGCTCTCTCTTCTAACTGTGTCTTTGTGTTCTTTGGTTGTCAACATCTCCCCCTGAATTGGACATGCACACAGAGTTGCAAGAAATGACTTTACAGTGCAATGAGGGTTCAGCTTTCTTCTTCTACTGTGTTTTGGGCTACATGGGTATCTTGGCAATTGCCAGATTTATTGTGGCTTTCCTTGCCCGTAAATTACCTAACAGTTTTACTGAAGCCAAGTTCATCACCTTCAGCATGTTGGCCTCTTGCAGTGTGTGGATCTCCTTCTTTCCAGCCTATCTGAGCACAAAAGGAAAAACCATGGTAGCTGTGGAGGTCTTCTCCATCTTGTCCTCCAGTGCTGCTTTACTGGGATTTTATTTTTAAAAAATTTTAAAACATTTTTGAATACAGCATTTTGTCCGAATCTGTTTTTATAAAGAATAAGAACCATAACTAGTACTATAAAAAATAATGCTCCATTTTCTAATAAGAATACTTATACTGCAATATCATATAATATTGAAGTTATACATCATCTCTGTTTTTAATAACATTCATTTTTTTCCTCTAATTTCTACCCCTTGTCTTTAACCAGCTGTAGAATTTATTCCATATCAAGTAGTATTTCCTTGTATGTCCAATCACACTTGGCCAATAAAGAATTCTATTCTATTATGAGTCTTCTTTTTCTATATCATCATCATCAACATCATCATCATCATCATCATCATCATCATCATCATCATCATCATCATCACCATATAACTTAGTTATTCCTTATTTACTTTCATCTCTGCCACCTCTCCATATTTCATATTTCTCAAAACAAAGCAAAACAGCACCTCTCACAAGAGCTCACAAAAAAGACTCTTCAAACATTAAAGAGAGAGCAACACTATCTATATGAATACACCTATTGTTTATAATACACCTAACAACCTCTTTCTTCTTCCTCACCCAGCCTGGCAAAGTGACCTGCCTTCTCCAACAATCAGTGTTTGGAATCACTTTCTCAGTGGCCATTTCTAGTGTACTGGCCAAAACCATTAACATTGTTGTTGCCTTCATGTCCACTAAACCAGGATCTCAAATGAGGAGATGGGTGGGGAATAGATTGGCTTTCTGTACTGTTCTTTCCTGCTCTCTCTTCCAACTGTGTCTTTGTGTTCTTTGGTTGGCAACATCTCCCCCATTCCCTAAATTGGACATACACTCAGAGCTCCAAGAAATTATTTTACAATGCAATGAGGGTTCAGCTTTTTTCTTCTACTGTGTTTTGGGCTACATGGGTATCTTGGCAATTGCCAGCTTTATTGTGGCTTTCCTTGCCCATAAATTACCTAACAGCTTTAATGAAGGCAAGTTCATCACCTTCAGCATGTTGTCCTCCTGGATCTCCTTCTTTCCAGTCTATCTGAGCACAAAAGGAAAAAGGTAGCTGTGGAGGTCTTCCCAATTTTGTCATCCAGGACTGCATTACTGGAGTGCATATTCCTGCCAAAATGCTACATCATTGTTTTCCGGCCAGACTTCAACCACAGGGAGCAACTCACAAAGAGGAATTAGTACCCGATGTGGTCTTTCTGGTTTAGCAGAAGAGTTGAAAAAAGAGAGACTGCTTTCTATAGGAAACTTATATAAATCTTATATAAGTTTCACTCTACCCATACATCTGTTTCTGGAGCACCCTGTTATCATATGTAGATAATATAGGAAATGCAGTGTAATGAAAAGAAACATATTTTTCTTTCTTTATTCAAAGTGTATGGTGACCCATGATCATAACAAAGAGTAATTTGAATTAGTTTACAATAAGAAGACTGGCATTTAAAAATAATCTGCTGAAATTCAGCTCAAATCAGAAAAAAAATGTATATACCTCTCTCTGATTGCAAACTATGTCAAGAAGGGAACATCAAGATTAGCTACAGGAAGTGTTAAGAAGAACTTGTACTCCTTGAACAAACAGGTGAGAGGTGGCCCAGCTGAGAGGTGACCTAACTGAGTGTTAGCCCAACTGAGATGTGGCCCAGCGGAGAGGCAGCCCAGTGGCCCAGACTGACATGTGAGTTGAGCCAGTGTGGTGCAAACAGAGGCCACTGAGTAGTTGTGGCATAGACCAGCAGCTCTGTGCAGCATGACAGAGCTTGAGCAGTAGCAGTGCAGACCTATGTGGCGGTTCAGTGAAGCACCCTGAGCAGCAACTAAGAGCTACTCAGTGGACAAGCAATGGCTGGGAATGGTGGACAGGGCTAACTGATCAATGGCACCCATTGCAGCAGCTGATAGCAGCATGGTGGACCAGCAAAGCAGAGTGTACACATCAGCACCTCTTATTTAAAAAATGTGGCAGTGAACAGGCAACCAAAGGGCAGGAAAGCAGGAAAAAAGGATAAGTACAAAACACTTCTGCACAGTAAGTAAAGGGGTAAACTTTCAAGGTAGCATATGGCTAAGAACAAATAATCTCTTAGAAAATAGCCTAAGACTTGCAAAAAAAAAGTACCTATTAATTCATAAAGGGTCAAAAATTCTGGTAAATTCTTAGATTTTTTAAAATTCATGAATGTCCTTTCTTAAGAAAAAATACTTTTCAATTATTTCAATTTCTTTTTTTCAATTTTTAACTTCTTAATACCAATTTTAATCTTTTTTCAACTGTTAAATATCAGTTTTAATTTATTTTTTTTCATTTTTTTTCAATTTTAAAGTTCTTTTTTATTTTTTATAAAATTCTTTTTTTTTATTTTTTATAATATTCTTTTTTTCCATTTTGTTAAAATGTAAAAAAAAAATTTTCCACTAAGGATTTGAAAAACATACTTTACTTATTTTAATAGTAAAAAAATATTAAAATACAAAGAAAAAGAGATAGACACTTAAAACAGGGAAGATAGTTATGAATTTTTCAATACAGAACAAAAGGTCAAGAACTTATAAACTATTGTAAACTGACAGTTCAGAACAGAGATAATATTTAAATTTTTAAGATTTTTTTGTTTTTTTTTAGCAAACAAACAAAGAAAAAATTGTGGAGACAGAGACTGAACCTCTAGTGATTTGCAAAGTGTGCCATATGTTCCAGCTTGCAATCAGAGAACTGTGAGTAGTAGTTGTAGTACATACAAATATGTACATATCAAATGTAAACTACTTGAATTACTAGAAGAAAAGGTAATGGGTTTAGAGACAACTCTAGCCACTCTGAAACTCAATGAACAAAGTGAGAAATCCCAACCTAAAGAAGGAGACTACACCAAAATAAAGTACAACAGGGAGCAAAAAGCTTCTTAAATGAAGATGACCCCATATATGAACATAAAGAAGAAAACCGATAAACCACAATTGAACACATTAGGGAACAAACAGATTCCATACTAAAAAACAGCTTATATATGTATCTAAAGAGCAAAATCAATGGAAAATGATGTTCTTAGAAGAAAACAAACAACCAAAAATAAAGCCCCAACTATTCACCTTAGCCCATTCCAATGAAGGAATTGAACAATTACTTTCCCCTGGAGAAAAATATATAGACTGTCACAAAAGAGCATTCATCAATAATTTCTTTAAAAAAGAGGCAAAAGCCAGCATTTCTACAACAGGAAATATTCCATCCTTCCTTAGGGGAAAAAAGGTGGATATTGGTGATAGGAGATTCAACTCTTAGAGGAAAGGAGACTATAGTCTGCAGACAAGGAAGTCATTCTAGCAAGTTATAAAGCCTCTCTGGAGCAAAAATCAAAGATGTAACTGAGTATCTTACTAAAATAATCAAACTTACAGATTACTATCCCTTTCTTCTACATGTGGGGACCAATGACACAACCATGAATCTGAAGATTATAACAAGAGATTATGAACAGCTAGGGAAGAAATTAAAGAATTAGGAGTACAAGTGGTATTTTCATCTATACTTCCAATGAGAGAGCAAAGGATTTTAAAAATGAACCATTGGCTTAAAACTGGTGTCGTCAACATAACTTTGGCTTCATAGACCATGGTCTGCATTGCTGAGATGAAGGGCTACTGAAAAGGGATGGACAGCATCTCACAATAACTGGAAACAATGCATCGAGAAAATGTCTGGCTCATCTTATCCAAAGGGCTTTAAACTAAATTTGAAGTGGGAGTGGGACAATCTTAATGACCTATAGAACAAAAGGCCAACATCCAATGAGAGTGCAAAGGATTAAAAATGAGCCATTGGCTTAAAACTAGTGTCATCAACAGAATTTTGGCTTCATAAACCATGGCCTGCATTGCCTAGATGAAGGGCTAATGTAAAGGGATGGACTGGAAACAATACATTCAGAAAATGTCTGCCTCATTGTTAGGAATATAAGTCACCTAACAGTTATTTGGATTGGAAATATGTAAACTAGGGTAGACATTTTAATACTATGCCTTTAAGAGTATACTAAATCTGTAATTGGGTATAGTTCTGCAAATGGCCATAAGATGGAGCCAGAAACCTGGGTTGTTTAGTCTCAGAATAGAGTCTCAGTGAAATGACTGAGCCTCTTTCCTTCTGTTGGAGAGTGCTGCCGTTTCTTCCTAATGACTGTTATTGATCATTGATGTAAGTCTGTTACTGAACTGTTTTTTGATACTGGACGTTGATATTTGGATTATCCCTGAACTGAAAACTGACTGCTTTACCTGTGAATGACTTGGACTGCTTATCTTGGAATTTGCTTAAATGTTTATTGGAAGTAAAAACCTACATTTACTGTACAGTGTATCTGTGTGCTGTGTGTGTATTATTCAACATTACTCTCATTACGTCTCCCTGTATGTGCTCATTATCCTAACAGGGAATTACCTCAACACTGGTTATGGGCCCAGGCCATACCAGGCTCAGATAACTGAGAGTTAGTGTGAATGCACAGTACTGTATACAGACAGCTGTTTACTATTTAATTGTGGGTTACTATCCTGGTAAAGATGGCACAAGACACTTCAACAAGTCTATCACTGATAACCCAGTTCGACGGAACAAACTATGTTTCCTGGTCTATGAAGTACAGTCCACTTCTGCGTAGAGAAGGGTTATGGACTGTAGCTCAAGATCCACTGGAAACTTGCTGACTTTAAACAGAACAACGAACAAGCTCTTTGTATAATTGGACTAACACTTAGTGACCAGCAGCTAGTCCATATTTGTGGAGAAGAGTCTGCTGCTAGGTGTTGGGAGAATTTGAAGAGGATTTATGTTCATGACAGTGCAGGTGCACACATACATCTTACACGTAAACTGTTTAGAGCATGTCTTCTGAAAGGTGGAGATATGTTAGCTCATTTGAACTTCATGAAAAGAACTATTCAAGAGCTACATGAAAAGGAACTGATATTTTCAGAGCTGCATCAGGTTTACATCATTCTTTCCTCATTGGATGAAAGTTATGATGATTCACTGTGATCTTCACTGGAAGTCCTGATCAGAGATAAAGACCAGAGATCTTGGAATTTTTTAACGGGGAATTACCTCAAGACTCATCTTATCCAAAGGGCTTTAAACTAAAATTGAGGTGGGAGTGGGACAATCTTCATGAACTATAAAACCTAATTCCAAGCAAAAACTTTAATCACCCTGACTAGGAGACAAACTCTGCAGCAAGTGGGTACTTAAACAGAATCCTAACCATCTTAGCTGACAACTTTGTCATTCAAAAGGTAGATTAGAGAATTAGAGGAAAGACCATACTGGATCTAATTCTTACTAAGAGAGAAAGAAGTGATAGAGGGAATTGAAGTTGCTGGAACCTTGGGCAAGAGTGACACCATCATACTAGATTTCAATATAATGCAAATACAAGCAATAGAATACAATCCAACCAGTGTCTTAAATTTTATAAGAGCTGGTTTTAACAAACTCAGAGAGCCCAAGGAAACTTTTCATGGATAAATAGCCTAAAGGAGAAAACAACTCAAGAAGCATGGGAAATACTGAAAAAATATGATCATAAAAACCTAGTCCAACACAATAAAACTAAAAAAAGAAAAACAAGAAATCCAAGAAGAAACCAGCATGGTTGCATAAAGATCCATCTGATAAACAATGACAAAAAGGATAAGTACACAAAATGGAAAGAGGGACACATATGGCAGAATATCAGCAGATAGCCCAAATCTGCAAAGATGAAGTCAAGAAAGCAAAAGCTCAAGATGAACAAAGATTTGCAACAAAAGTCAAAGGTAATAAACCAGTCCACTAAAAAGAGAAGATCACAAGGAAGTTGCAGGCAATAGAGACAAAGCAGAGCTGCTTAACTCATTCTTTGCATCAGACTTCATTCAAAAAGAAGCTATAGCCCAACCTTCTAAAAACATAACTGTAAGACAGAGTAGAAATTAAAAAATAAAATAAGCAAGTAAAAGTAAACACCTATCTGACTTTGATGAATATAAATTACCTGGACCTGATGGATTATATCCAAGAGTTCTGAGGGAGCTGGCAGATGTTATTCAGAACCATTGTATCATTTCTTTGAAAAATCTTGGAGCACTGGGGAACTACCAGAGGATTGGAAAAAAGCTGATGTAGCTCCCATCTTCAAAACGAAAAAAGAAAAGGGGGAGGGCAACAGACCCAGGGAACCACAGACCAATCAGTTTAACTAATATACCTGGGAAGATACTGGAAAATATAATGTGACAAACAGATCCGTAAACAACTGGAAATTAATAAAATATTAGTTATAATAAAATTATAATTAGTAGCCAGCACAGGTTTGTTAAAAACAGATCATGCTAAATTAAACTTATTTCATTCTTTGACAAATAATGATATGGAGGGTAGTAAGCACTGGGGTACAGTACTCTTCAATAGCATCATAAATGACTTAGATGAGGGAATAGAAGGGGAACTCATCAAATTTGCAGATGACACTAAGCTGGCAGGAATAGCAAACACCCCATAAAACAAGTCCAGAATCCAAAAAAATCTTGGCAGACTTGAACAATTGTCCCTATCCAAAAAAATGAACTTTAATACGGATAAATTTTACACCCAGAGACAACCCCCCCCCCCCCAAAAGAAAAAATACAAATTAAGTGAAACCTAGCTTAAAAACAGTAACTGTAAGAGGGACCTTACAGTTTTGTGTTAGTGGACGATCACTTCAACATTAGTCAGATGTGTCCAGTGGCAGCCAAAAAAGCTAATATAATTCTTGTGTCAGCTACAGGGACAATGGAAGAGAGGTCAGTGGAGATTTTTTCATTGCAGCTTTGCAACTCTGGTCTGCACTTTGCTTATCTCTCCAGGACATTTCTTCTAGCTTTGGTATGAAAGTGTAACTCTAATTTGGATAGAAACTGGTTACTCTGCAAGTGATGCTTCCTCTGTTTTCATTATGGGTGGCACACACTTCCCCAGTTTTATAAACTGAAATTTAATGATCACCCTGATATAAACCTTATGACATACTTGGAAGAAGTTTTATTTATTCATTTAAGAAAATGTCTATGACCACCCAATCACTTTCTGTGTCTCTGAGCTACTTAAAAAAATAAAAACCCGAGGTCAAACACAACCCCAATGTGGCCCTCAATGAAGTTTGATACCCCTGCAAAAAAATGTCAAAATGGGAACCAATCTAATCTCCATGTAGATGACATTCCAGAGGGAGGGAGACATTACAAAGAAGACACTTCCTCTGGGTCCCACCAGATGTCCTTAATTAAGGGAGAATACCCACAAAATTCCCTGCCTACCTGCTCTACTGGATCCCACGGATCTTATCAGGAAGAGATAGATCTTCAAATAACCTGTGTGTTTTGTATTGGAAATTCCCCTCTGTGCATTATTTTTAGTAATTTATAAACATTGGCCACTTATTCTCTACCAAAAACAATCATCTCCTACAGGAATCACCATATTTTCTCCACTAGGTAAAAACCTTCAAGACTGCAGAGAAGACTATTTCAATTCAACAACAATCAATGTATCTTGAACCCCAAGGGATTGACACAAGGATAATGATGGGTGTGTGTCAGAGTCAGGGCAATGTGTTCCCTGCCTCTATTCTCCACTGGCAGAATATCTGTTCAAACCCTGATGCCATTAAAGAAATAAATTTTCAGTCTTGTGGATCTCCAAATACCCGATAGTGGATTGTCTGACTAGTGCACACTCAGATATAAACCTTAAATTAATCACTGGATTAACAATTGGAATAATACAATATTTCCTCTAAAATAGGATGAAAGTGAGAGACATTTTCAAGAGTGAAGATGTTTCTCCTCCTGATTTTAATGGTGAAGAAAATAGTGACTCTGAACTGCCCTGCAAGTGATGCATTCCTTGTTCCACATGAGTGGTACAACCTGGAGACCTCATCATTGGTGGGATGGTGTCCTGCATAATTTACAACCTTTTTGAAATACAGTTTAAGGAATATCCTAGTATAACCTCTTATGATGTACCAAAGTAAGGTTTTCTTTTTCTAATCTTAATTAGTTTTCCCAAAATTGCTTATGAGAGTAAAAGGATTTCAGCATAAATGTAGGTTTTATATCTACTCTAACTCTCTCTGTCCTACAAACATTTCTAGTTATGGAAACATAAATAATTTTCTTGACCTTATGGTAAAGTTTGTCATATAATATATGTAACTTTAGTGCAAAACACCTTTTGAACAACATTTGTAATATTTTTTTTAAAAAAATATGTATCACTAATCTTATAAAAAACACATAAAATAAATGACTGATACATTCTAGAATTGTTCATATTGTATTTGGTTAAAAAATGTTAAAAAATACATTTTCTATCATGAAAAATACACTATTTTTATTTCTTGTAGTAGTTATTTGTTGCAAATTATGCAAATACCATAGAAAAAGAAAAATTGGAAATAGTTGAAATTATTCACCATTTTAGAAAATCTATTATTTTCCTACTTTCATCAGAGAAAGAAATGCTTGATATTCATACAGAAATTATGTCACCTATTGAGAACAATCAACTTCCTTTTTCAACTGTGGTATTTAAATCATTTGCAGTCTAATAATTAAATTCTACCAGCACATCCTTGCTTTGGCTTTTGCTGTGAAGGACTCCCAGATCTTACCCAATGTCACTCTTGGGTTCCACATCTATGACAGTTACTACAACCCAAAGATGACCTATTGCACCATTCTGGACCTCCTTTTCAAATCCCAGGAATTTGTCCCTAACTACAAATGTGATATCCAGAAGAATCTCATGGCTATCACTGGGGGACTGGATTTTGTCACATCATTTTATGTGGCTGAAATTACAGGATTTTTCAAGATTCCACAAGTAAATTCTGAAGGGGTTGAGAAGAAATTCTTAATCTTATAGTTGTTATGGAATAATGAATAGGCATCAATGATTAGGTTTAGATAGTAAGATGTTGTGCATGGCTTAAGATCTCCTGCTTGGTATTCTTTTCTGAAGTTACAATGCCAGTTACAGGAAGTGAGTATCAGGAGACATTCCATTCCTGAGGGAAGATTTGATTTGCTTCTATTAAAACAATTGATCTAGTATCTATGTTTGAAATATTTCCAAAAAATTGTTTCTATATACTCTGAAGAATGCTGGGGGGAAATCTCCCTTGGATATATTGTGTATGAAAACAAGATAGAAAAATTAAATTTAATCTAAAGACTCTAAAGACTCTAATCTAATACTACTGGACTTTCTTTTAGCTGACATACAGCTCAATTAGCCCAAGAGGAATTTCAGACCAGTAAGCTCTCTTCACTTTATTTCATGGTTCCCAAAGAACCATGAATCCCAAATACATTGGGATTATCCAACTGCTTTGTCATTTCAGGTGGATGTGGATTGACATATTTTCTGATGATAACAACAATGGAGAAAAGTTCTTACAGAAAATTGAGCCCTTACTTTCTGAGAATGAAATATGTTCATCGTTTATAGAAAGGCTTGATCAAAAAATCCACTTGGAAGGTTTCCTAGAATTTTATCAAAAATTCTCAATAATTTCTATTAATATGTTCTATAGCAAATCCAATGTATTTCTGGCCTATGGAGAATCCTGGACAATTATGTGGCTAAGATTTGCAACATTTCTGGTAGAACCTGAAAACAAGAAAAGTGAATTATTAAGAATGGTGTGGATCATGACTGCAAAGATTGACTTTGTACTGTCAGGCATTCAAATCATTTCGGATCTCAAGATGTACCATGGGGCTATTTCCTTCACTGTTCATTCCAGAGCAGTTGTAAGTTTCAGGGAATTTCTTCAGGCCATAAATCCTGTTTCAGACTACAGAGGTGGGTTTCGACAAGATGTTTGGGAACAGTCCTTTGACTGTTCATTTCCAAAGCCAGAATTACAAGGAATACATAGTAAGAAATGCACTGAGGAGATGAAGTTGGAGGATCTTCCTGCACCTGTGTTTGAAATGGAAATGACAGCCCAAAGCTACAGTGTCTACAATGCTGTTTATGCTATGGCTCATGCTTTGCAGTCTCTACACATATTGATGTTCAATAGGAAGAAAACTATGATGGGTAAAAACCCTGATCTTCCACAGCTGCAGACTTGGCAGGTATTCCCTTTGCATTGGACTTTCAATGAGCAGCTTGAAGTAGAATTATCTTTTGAACCCATTCTGAAAAATGTTAATATATTTTGCATGTGTAATCTACTATGTGAAAAACATAGAAATAGGACAATTTGTTTACAGTGATAACAATTAATCAGTGGGAAAAAAATTGCCTTTAGAAGTTCTTGGTGCTTCATAATAGGGAATATTTATAAAGAGATTGAACAGCCATTTGCTTGAAATGTTGTATGTTCTTCTTCTAGAGCCTGCTGTTTTACTAGAAAACCTCCAAGGTCTCTTCCAACTGTGTTATATTATTTTGTATAAAATAGATACCAAAAAATCCCCCCCAATTTCTGTTGTTATTCAAGCCTTTGGTTATTCTGCTATTCAGATTATTGAGAAGCAACTATAAAAATGATGGTATGCACGTGGATAGGAATTATTTGAGAAATCTCCTAATGGCTTGCAGAATAATAGATAAAATGAAAATTCATATTACTTTTTGTTATCACTTCCAAAAATAAGCAATTCTCCAAGAACATTCCTTGTGGCTCATTAAATTTTTCATGAGTCACAAGTTGAGTTTTCTGTCTCTATCAGATATTTAGAGAAATAGCTGGCCCCTTTTCAATGTGGCATGCATAGTATGAAACAGCCTTATGTTTGCAATAATCTCTAACTCTCATTTATCTATTAAAGAAAGCTTGTGTCTCAAATTCTAAAATCTGGAAATTAGTCAGACCTCAGACTCTCAAAATGCTTTGTACCAATGAGTAAATATTAGATATGATCTATCTTGAATTAGGTATTTTAGTAAACTTAATTGGATAAAGTGACATAATTCAAAAAGCTTATTTTCATTCTTCTGTTCATTGTTATATTTCCTTAAAATAATATCAACTAAATAATAGAGTGGACATGTACATTTCCATGCAATATTGATCATCAAATTTCTAAGTGTATATATTTAATCATAGTTATTGGAATGGGAAGAATGAGTGAATGAAACTTGAATATGTTGTTTTCTTCCCTATCTCTCTTCTATTCCCTTTCAAGTAGCTCCATTCATTTCTTCAAGGGATTTCTTTTAACAATTCAGCTGGGAATGTCTTGAATGACAAAGGGGAAGCAACAGGTGGATTCGACATCACCAACTTGATCACATTTCCTAATAGATCCTTTCAGAGAGTTAGAGTTGGAAAGATGGATCTACAGGCTCCAAAAGGAAAGGAATTATGGATTGATGAAGATATGATTGCATGGAATACAGCTTTTAAACAAGTATCGAATTAGTGAACTGTCCATGCCTTAATCCATTATGATCCTATATTGAATCTAGTCTTTTTCAAAATCTGA
Source organism: Pseudonaja textilis (assembly GCF_900518735.1). The sequence goes on along the minus strand of NW_020769535.1, from coordinate 401,614 downwards.
TTCCTGGATTTTAAAGAAACAGTGGAGTATTCTTTTCAAATGTTGTTTGTTGATCAAGAACTCATTAAATTGACAAAATGATATTATAAAAGCCATGTTTGTATACTTGATTTGAATTTCCATTTGAAATCACAACAGAGGCCATGTTTCCATGAAATTGTCAGTCTGTGAAATTGTGTACTCCCCCTGCCCTTCAAACAGGACCTTTTCCACATAATTGTGGTTTCTACATCATTTTAAGTTGTGGATGAAACTAATAAATTTAGTATTCTCTTCCATGTGATTGTCATAAAGTGTAATTATTTGTTTGCCCTTTCCTACAAGCAGGAAAGTTTGTACATCATTCTAATTTCTACTTTTTAAAAAATTCCTACATCGTTTTACCTAGTCTTTGGCAAATAAAAAATAATAATAATTTTCCTCCATAAAGAAAAAAAACTGTTTTAAATATCTCCAATTTCAAAACCATTTATGTTTATCACCAGCTTCCTCCACTTTCTCGTTGATATGACCCTTGTTTCCCTGGATGCTGGAAGAAAAGGATTGAGAGGGATCAGTTCTGCTGCTATGACTATGTTCCATGCCCAGAAGGGAAGATTTCAAATCAAAATGGTAGGCTAAGAATTCTTAGCAAATTTTAGTAAATTAATTGGTTGCATAAAATTAATAAGGTGCTTTTCAATAATATTGAATACCAAGAAATGAGAATATTTGCAGCTCAGGGTTTAAATGAGGAGTCCTTGGTACTCTGAGCTTGTTTCTTTTCTTGTAAATGTTTTATTTCCTTAACTAGGTAACCTTATCCATGCCAGTAAGGAGTGTTGTTTGCTGTTAGTTGTATGGGTATCCAATGAAAATGAGCCCAAACACTGCAGCAACTCAGAACAGCAGATTAAGGAAATTGAGCATCTATATAACACATTCCAACAAAATGGATGCCGACACAATTTTATTAAAAACTCCCTGATAACTCAACCATGTATAGCATAACCAACTCAACCCTCCCCCCCAAAAAATTACACTGACATACGTCAAGAATATCTCAAAAACCACCAGGAGACTATACCACTGCATGGAATCATACAAGCCAACTAAAGCCTTTCAAAACATCCTAAGGAAATCAAAAGGCCGAACAACTCCAGAAGAAAAAAACCAGTCATCTCAACAGAAATGTAAGAAATGCAAGAACCACTATGTAGGACAGGCAGAAGACGGCAGAGCACATCCATGAACACCAAGTGATGATCAGAAGACATGAAGAAAATTCTTTAATTTCACAACATATAGACAGATGCAACTATAGATTCAATTGGAAAAAATGTGACAATAGTAGACCAGGCCAAGTCCAAAAATGCCAGGGAATTTATAGAGGCCTGACACTCTGACAAATCAGCCATCAGTAGACATACAGACATTAACAACATATGTAGTCTATGCAAATAAGGCAATCAATAAGCTCCAAAGAGAACAAAAAGTCTCCAGCAGCTCTCCACCAGTAATCAGCACCCAGATCAGAATAGATGAACTAGATAAAAGATAATCAAAGTTGGAAGGGACCTTGTAGGTCATCTAATCCAAACCCCCACCCAAGCGGGAGACCCTACACCATTTCTGACAGATGGCAGTCCAATCTCCTTTTGAAAGTCTCAAGTGATGGCACTCCCACAACTTCTGAGGGCAAGGAGTTCCAATAGTTGATTGTTCTCACTGTCAGAAAGTTTCTCCTTATTTCCAGGTTAAATCTCTCCTTGTTCAGTTTCCACCCCTTATTCTTGTCTGGCCTACAGGCACTTTAGAAAATAGCTTGACCCCTTCCTCTCTGTGGCAGCCCCTCAAATATTTAAAGACTGTTAAGATGTCTCCCCTGGTCCTTCTCTTTACTAGACTAGCCAAGCCCAGTTCCTGTAACTGTTCTCCATTCAACTGTTTTAGTCTCCAGTCCCCTAATCATCCTGGTTGTTCCTCTGTACTTTTTCTAGAGTCTCAACATCTTTTTTGTAATGTGGTGAACAAAACTGGATGCAATACTCTAGGTGTGGTCTTACTAAGGCTTTATAGAGTGGTATTACTACACAGACCAACAATCAAGTAAACAATACTTTGGCAGTCAAGAAACTACCAAAGAGCCATCAAAAAAGAGCCAAGCCAAAAAAACCTCTAAGACTTTCCCCACCCACACAGACAGGCAAGACACCAGAATATAAACTGACAGCAAACAGCACTCCTTCCTAGAATTGATGGTGTTATCTAGCTAGGGTAATGAAATGTCTGCAAGGAAACAAGCAAGCTCAGAGTACACCAAGCACCCCTCAATAATATGGATTGCTTAGATGAAAAATATCTTTGATTTTCCTTACAGATATGGAAGATTGTTTTGAATGTTCAGAAGATTATTATCCAAATAAAGAAAAAAATGGATGTATTTTGAAACTAATAATTTTTCTATCTTTTGAAGAAACCTTAGGAATTGGCTTAGCCTCAGCAGCTCTTTGTTTCTTCTTGTTGACATCTTGGGTTTTTTGGAATATTTATTAAGCACAGGGACACTCCTATTGTCATAGCTAACAACCGGTCCCTCACCTACACCCTCCTTGCCTCGCTATTGCTATGTTTTCTCTCCTCTTTGTTGTTCCTCAGCCAACCTGGCAAAGTGACCTGCCTTCTCTGACAATCAATGTTTGGCATCACTTTCTCAGTAGTCATTTCTAGTGTACTGGCCAAAATAATCACCGTGGTTATTGCCTTCATAGCCACTAAACCAGGATCTCAGATAAGGAAATGGGTGGGGAATAGATTGGCTTTCTGTACTGTTCTTTCCTTCTCTCTCTTCCAAGTGTGTCCTTGTATTCTTTGGTTGTCAATATCTCCCCCATTCCCTGAGTTGGAAATGTTCTCAGAGCTCCAAGAAATGATTTTACAGTGCAATGAGGGTTCAGCTTTCTTCTTCTACTGTGTCTTGGGCTACTTGGGTATCTTGGCCATCGCCAGCTTTATTGTGGCTTTCCTTGCCCGAAAATTGCCTGACAGCTTTAATGAAGCCAAGTTAATCACCTTCAGCATGTTGGCCTTTTGCAGTGTGTGGATCTTCTTCTTTCCAGCCTATCTGAGCACAAAAGGAAAAGCCATGGTAGCTGTGGAGATCTTCTTCATCTTGGCATCTAGTGCTGCTTTACTGGGATGCATATTTTTGCCAAAATGCCACAACATTGTTTTCCAGCCTAACCTCAACCAGAGGGAGAAACTCACAAAGAGACATTACTGCATCCAGTGATTTTTCTGGCTCAAAAAATTGCTGAAAAAATGACTAGAAATACTATTATCTATAGGAAACATAGCAGTGATAGGAATATAGAAGTTTTTATTTCGGTCAAAGAAAGGTTTGTGTAAGAAGTTCATGATTATTAAGATTTACTATGATTGCACATTTTAAAATCAATGCTCATGCTTCTTTCTTTTCAGTAAAGTAAATGTCAGAAATGGTTTAGGGTCTCCTGCTTAGGTGGAGGGTTGCAGTAGATGACCTACAGGGTCCCTTCCAAATCTGATAATCTAAACTTTCATAATTTCTTAAAATTCTTTAACCTAATGTTTTCTTCTTTTCAACACATTTGATTTTGGTCATCTAGCTTTCTATGTTTTTTAAACATTTTTTTTTATTTTTTACAACAAACATGCAAACAAAACATAAAAACATAAAACCCTCTTTCAATTATATACATACAGTGTGTCAGTTGGTTACAATCTTTTGTGCTATCCTTTTTTTTACCATTACTCACAAGTAATATAAATTCTCATCTTATAAACCTAGCTTGTGCTTATGTAATATCAATTATTAAACGTTCATTTGACTGAACTATTTTTAGTCATCTAGCTTTCTTATTGTCTTAGGATATTTCAGATATTGGGTCAAGTGTAGTCTAAGGTTTGCAGAGACTTTTCATGGTTTTTATAGTTTGAATTCCTAAAGCATTACATAAATGTAATAAAAAATCCTCATCAGAGAAGCTGTTGAGCGTGAACGGAAACGTCCAAACACCATCTTATTTGGTCTAGAGGGCATCAATGATAATGATGACATCACAACTGTCCGAAACATCATCAGTGATTATCAAGCATCAACCATCTCCCCTGATGAAATACTTGACATTTCCCGCATTGGCCGAGAGCTAAAAAACAGAGACGGCTCTGTGACCCCACGCTTCTGCAGGGTCATTTGCAAAAATGAATCAAGCAAACGCAAATTCATTTACACTATAAATTCACTTGCCAAAACCAATACCAACCATAAGAACCTCCGTTGTCGCCCTGACCTAACCATACAGCAACGTGCCCGCTCCCGTGTACTCCGCACTGAACTCAAAAAACATCTAGACAATGGAGAGAAGGACCTGTATATTGACTACCATGCTGACTGTATCAAAAGTAAATCACACATCCCGCAACTCAGCTTTAACCTTCAACCACAACCCTACCTCAACCAATCCACCATCACCTAAGACTAGGCACGCACGCCCCTAACTACCTCAATTCCAACTACTGCTGGCCTTAAATGCAAGCTACTCAATGCAAGAAGCCTTGTAAATAAAATACCTGAATTTTTCCTCCTACTAAATATGGCTAAATTTGACATTATATTTGTCTGTGAAACATGGCTCAACGCATCTCTCCCTGACTCCATTACCACAGTAAGAGACTATCATGTTTACCGATCAGATCGTGAAATTCGTAGAGGAGGTGGTGTTGCTATCTTCTATAAAACGTCCTTACATCTAAAAAATATCCAAGTTACCCAGGAGCTTGCTCTTCCTGAGACCATTATCTGTGAACTATCCTTAAATATCACAATTCGATTCTTACTATGTTACAGAGCACCTGATTATGACATCGAACATGTAAACAAGCTAAATACACTACTAACATGGGCAGCATCCTGCCCATACCCTTTTATCTTTCTTGGTGATTTCAATCTGCCTCATATTGACTGGACCCTAAATGAATGTACAACTGAAACCATACATGCAACCTTTTACAATGCTGTTACAAATCTGGGACTGGAACAACTAGTAACCAACAACACTAGACTAAACAACTGCCTCGATCTCATCTTCTGCAATAGTTTGAATTTAATTTACGGAATACAAACTAAAGAACCCTTTTCCAGCAGTGACCACAATATGATTGACTTTTATCTCAACATACGTCCACACAAAAACCACCACAATGACATAATCCCCAATTATAATTTCAAAAAAGGCAACTATGATCTTATAGACAACGATCTCTCATCCCTTGATTGGCAATCTCTATTCACTGGATGCAATACTGTTGAAGACCATTACAACATATTTTTACTTGAAGTCAAAAGAGTCATCAAACTATATGTACCAACAACTCCCAAAACAAAACAAAAAAAACAGATTGCCCATAACAATAAGGAAACTTCAATCCAAAAAGAGATCACTCTGGTGGAAAAACAAATCTGGTCACGTTGCCAATTTCAAAAGCCGATACAAAAATTTATGCCACCAGATAAAGACCGAATGCACCAATTATCACATTAAACAAGAGGAAAACCTTCTAAGCACCAATTCCACCAGTGCTTTTTACAATTTTGTAAACAACAAACTAAAAGATTCAAGGTCCATCCCACCCCTGATAGGACCTAATGGTAAAGACTGCAATGACGACACCATTAAAGCCAACATCTTTAACAGATTTTTTGGCTCAGTATTTGTAAACAGCAATGGATCATGCCCAGTATTTCCTAGCCGAACCACAGATAACTACAATGATCTAATACATATCGATTTTACAGAAAACAATGTTGAAAAAGCACTTCGCAATTGAAAATCATCTCTATCTATTGGACTGGATGGAATATGTGCCTATTTCTTAAAAAAGCTATCCACTGCCATAGCCAAACCTCTAAGCATAATCTTTGAAAAATCTTTCAGGACCAGTTCCTTGCCTAACCTATGGTCACAAGCCACAGTCATCCCCATCTTCAAAAAGGGAGACCCTTGCCTAGTTGAAAATTACAGACCAATCTCCTTATGCTGCATCACCTGTAAAGTCATGGAATCAATTATTAACCAATCCATCATCCTCCACTTAGAGACAAACAACCTACTCTCCAATAAAGAATTTGGTTTCAGAAAAAAACTATCCTGTAATCTGCAACTCTTACACTGCAAAAACATATGGACTACACAACTTGATCAGGGCAAACAATAGATGCAATCTACATAGACTTCTGTAAAGCCTTTGATTCAGTGGTACATGACAAACTACTATTAAAAATAAAGTCCTATGGTATCTCTGGACAACTGCATAACTGGATAGAAGCATTCCTGTCAAACAGACAACAAATGGTCAAAATTGGGAGTGTCCTATCAAATTCTGTACCTGTCAATAGTGGTGTCCCCCAAGGCAGTGTTCTAGGACCAACTCTCTTCATACTCTACATAAATGACCTCTGTGATCATATTAAGAGCAACTGCGTTCTTTTCGCTGATGATGTAAAGCTGTTGAATACCACAGACAATACTGCTACCCTTCAAAAAGATCTTGACTGTGTATCAGAATGGTCAAACAAATGGCAACTTCAAATCTCCACAAATAAATGCTCTGTCTTACATATTGGCAAAAAAAATCCGAAAATAAAATACAAGCTGAATAGTCAAGATCTTGTTGATGATCCAAGCTCTGTAAAGGACCTTGGAATACTCACCTCTAATGATCTAAGTGCTAGAGCCCACTGCAAATACATAGCCAAAAAGGCATTAAGAGTTGTTAACCTAATCTTACGTAGCTTTTTCTGTGGTAATATCACACTACTAACTAGAGCATACAAAACATTTGCTAGACCAATACTCGAATACAGCTCATCGGTCTGGAACCCACATTACGTCTCTGATATTAGCACAATTGAGAAAGTCCAGAAATATTTCACAAGAAGAGTTCTCCACTCCTCTACTCATTGTAGAATACCTTATGCCACCAGACTTGAAATTCTAGAACTAGAAAACCTTGAATTATGCCATCTTCGGTCTGATTTAAGCATGGTATATAAAATCATACATTGCAATGTCCTACCTGTCAATGAATACTTCAGCTTCAACCATAAAAACACAAGAGCACACAACAGATACAAACTCAAGGTTAACTGCACCAAGCTTGATTGCAGGAAATACGACTTCAGCAACAGAGTGATCAATGTCTGGAATACTCTACCCGACTCTGTAGTTTCTTCCCCAAACCCCAAAAACTTTAACCTTAGACTGTCTACTATTGACCTCACCCCTTTCCTAAGAGGTCTCTAGTGGACGTGCATAAGCGCACCAACGTGCCTACCGTCCCTGTCCTATTGTTTCTTTTATTTTTCTTTTATTTTTCTTATATGTACCAATTTCATGTATTCATAACTATGTATACACTTATACTTATTATCTTGTAAACAATTGACAAATCAAATCAAATCAAATCAAATAAATAAAAGCTGGTTTGCATTTTAAAAACATTTTTTTAACACAGAATGATAGTATATGAACTTTGGATTTGTTAATTCTTTTTCAAATGTAAAATTTATTGAGTTTGTGATTCTTGTAAGTTTAACAGCAATTTAGAAAAGGATTACCATTATTTGAATATATTCCTTTGCATGGACTTTAAGCAATAAATTAGATTATTTGAACCCTTGATGTGTGTGCCTGTTTTTTTTCTGTCTGACATTAATCTCCACTCCTACAATTCTTTACTGGGGGAGCAATGGAAAACACCAGAATGACATCAGATCAAAAAAGCAGCAGCAGCAGCTGACCATGTCACAGTCAATGCTACACTACACAATTTATGCAATCTGTTCCCTTCCACAACCCTCCAAGTAACATTAAAGATGCAGAATTTGATGCAACCAATATCTGTCAACTTCAAACTGAACCTGGCAGGAACCATTTCTCATTTCTCAGTTACCACATGCTATTCAGGTGTGTTTGGGAGGGGGAGAGGTGGAATTCATTGCCAGACAAAACACTGATCCTTCTCTTGGGAACCCAGGTCATCTTCACAAATGTCAAATGAAAAAGGATGGTAGTGCCTAAAGAGCCCACCAATTCATTTAATTGGATAATATGACCAGTAACACTTGGGGAGGGAATCATTTGTTCTTTTGATTATACTGAAATCCTTGGAAATATTTAGAGTTGGTCTTCCATTTAAGTGTGCTGATATGATGTATCCAATAAAGAAGCTGTTTGAGGAAGATTCCAGCCTTGGATATTTGATTTGCTTGAGCTCATTAGTTGGAATCTTGACCATATCCCTGGCACAGCTGGAAACTGTCAGTCAAACTGGTCAGTCCTAGAGAATATCAATCCTGACTGCTATTTAGAAGGCCAGATCCCAAAGATGAAACTCAAATACTTTGGCCACCTAATGAGAAGGAAGGAATCAATAGAGAAGAGCCTAATGCTGGGAACGACTGAGTGCAAAAAAAGAAGGGGATGACAGAGAATGAGGTGGCTGGATGGAGTCACTGAAGCAGTCAGCATGAGCTTAAATGGACTCTTGGAACCTTGCCCATGGGGTCATGATAGGTCGGACATGACATCACAACTAACAACAACAAAAATTTAAAAAAAATTTGAGTTGTATTTCTACTTCTTGGCTGGGTCCTCTGTTAGTGAAATTCTTCTGGGACATTTCCCAGATTCTTCTACCAGGAATTCACAGGATTACATTGTTCAAAATGTTGATCCACTGGATGGAACAGAATTTCCCTCTCAAGATCAGCTTCTGGTTTTTGCTCAGAAGAGCAGGCAAAATTAGCAGTTTGGTTCTCCAACACAATAATACTGTACATGGCAGTGTACAAGGAGTTCAACTGAAGGGAAACCTCATTTTTAGAGTTGTCTGAAGCAAAGGTGGTATGGCTTTGAAGATAATATGAAAACCATTTGCTTCCATCTTAGAGGAAGATTCTATTCTAACTCTTTCCCTGGAGGCTTGTGGACCCAGTCCCAACCATAGTCATTATCAATGATGGAGACACAAATAATTTTATAGAGCAAATTGAAATTTTGCCCTGATCTTACAATTCCCAGCCTTGATGAAAGAAGTTGGCCATCAGAAAGGGACCATAAAGAAGTAAGAGAAATAAAAATTATAATTCACATTCATCAGGAAAAATAATCATATTGTTGCTTTCTCTAAAATTATCTACAGTACTCACATGGCTATCAGAGAAAAGAACAACAGCAAGAATCTCATAGTGTATTTTTAAATGATTTTTTTTTGCAATTTGAAATATACAATTTGAAAAAATGTAAACATACAAGATGAGGACCCTGCTTTTAAATGGGGACAATTCATGATGATATTTGCAAAAGCCTAGTGATGTATAACGAAGCTCTTGGAATGTAAGGTTCACTAGAGAACCTGCATTAATTTAGAGGGTCCTTCCTTCCTTCCTTCCTTCCTTCCTTCCTTCCTTCCTTCC